>MDKI01231201.1:0-64893 GCA_005239505.1 Nicotiana paniculata | reverse complement strand
TAGCTTTAGCTTTAATAATGGCATCTAGAAAATTACGACCCTATTTTCAATGTCACCCAATCAGTGTTGTGACTTCATATCTTTTAAGAAATATTCTTCATAAACAAGAATTATGAGGAATATTAGCCAAGTGGGCCATAGAACTAAGTGAGCATGAGATAATTTATCAGCCTAGGACTGCCATTAAGTCTCAAATACTACTTGATTTTGTTGCTGACTTTAGTAATGGCATTGTATCTTAAGTAGAAAAAGAGTTACAACTCTTTAATGGTGTTAATCCAGGCCTGTGGACCTTGTTCACTGATGGTTCTTCAAAAGTAAAAGGTGTTGGCTTAGGCATAGTCTTAATATCACCCACGGGTGAAAAGACACGACAATCTATAAAGTGTTATCCTATCACTAACAATGAAGCAGAGTACGAAGCTGTTATTGCAAGGCTTGAACTTGCACGGGAGCTCTCAATCAAGCAAATTGTGATCAATAGCGAATCCCAATTGGTAGTAAATCAAATACAGGGGACTTACATCGCTCGAGAAACTAGAATGCAACAGTATCTTGAAAAAGCAGGAGAGCTCGTGAGACAATTCAAAACATGGAAGGTAGTGCAAATGCCTAGAGAGTAAAATGTGTAGGCTGATGCATTAGCTAACCTCGCAGCAGTCACGGAAGTAACGAACAAAGACAATACAATTGTTGTTCAACTATTTCATTCAATAATAGACCAGAACAGGAATGAGGTAACTTTCAACCACCTAACCTGGGACTGGAGAAACGAAATTCTTAATTTTTTGCTGAATGGCACCGTACCCGAAGACAGGAAAGCGGCTCAAGCACTATGCCGCAAAGCTGCACGGTACTGCCTTATTCACAACTTACTTTATCGCAAGATGTACGAAGGACCCCTAGCTAAATGCCTTGGGTCTAACCAAACAGAATTTTGTGATGAAAGAAGTCCACGAAGAACACTGTGGAAATCACTCAGGGGCAAGATCCTTAGTGAAAACACTAATCAGATCCGGATACTATTGGTCTAAGATGGAAGAAGAAGCCGAGAATTTCGTATCCAAATGTGACAGATGCCAAAGGTTTTCCAATAACATGCATCCCCCAGCGGAATTATTACATCCAATAATATCCCTATGGCCTTTCATGAAATGGGGGATGGATATAGTAGGACCTTTACCCACAACTAAAGGACAGGTACGATTTATACTCATACTAATCGACTATTTTACAAAATGGGTAGAGGAAGAGGCATTCAAACAAGTACGAGAAAAGGAAGTTAAAAGCTTCTTATGGCGAAACATAATATGCTGCTTTGGAATACCAAAGGAATCGTGTGTGATAATGGCCCACAATTCATAGGCTCCAAATCACAAAATTCTTCAAAAGTTGGCAAATCAAGAAGATCACTTCAACGCCGTACCACCCCGTGGCTAACGGTCAAGCTGAATCAATGAATAAGGTCATCATCAACAATCTAAAGAAGCGGCTAAATAAAGCCAAAGTAAACTGGCCTGATGAATTACCAGCGGTACTATGGGCATACAGAACAACCTCAAAAATAGCCACGGGAGAAACTCCGTTCACACTTGTTTATGAATCAGAAGCCTTAATACCTGTGGAGATTGGCGAACCAAGCATAAGGTTCTCAACAGCCACGGAAGGTGAAAACGACGACGAACTAAGGATCAACTGGACCTGCTCGAACCACGGAGAGAAGCAGCATTTATATGGATGGCATCTCAAAAAAAAATCATAGAGCGTTATTACAACCGTAAAGCTCATCTCAGGTACTTTAAAATTGGGGACTTCGTCCTCTAAAAAGTCTTTCAATCAACAAAAGAAGTAGGTGCAGGAAAGTTAAATCCAAACTGGGAAGGACCTTACAAAATTCGAGGGATAACTGGAAAAGGCACCTATGAGTTGGAAGGTATGGACAACGGAGTTATACCAACAAGATGGAATGCCATCCATATAAAGAAGTATTACTTCTAAAAAGAAAAAGAATACCCCACGTCAGGTATCACACGTTCGATTTTATTTTGAACATTTGAAAATTTTACTAACTTTTTTAGATGATAGGCACAAAGCTAACCCATCACTAGATGATGATATTAGACCTGCAAAAACGCGAATAAATAATACAATTATCGGTCTAGGGTTACACTTTCTTATGGACGTTTTAAAAGGGGTTAAGCAGTCATCATCTAAAAAACTATTTACCTTCGAGTCCGGAATGTTTTTCCTTTTCAGGAAAACGACCACAAAGAAAGGAATAATCAAGTGCTCGAGATTTCATTCTTCAAATCTCAAACACTTGGGGGACTATACAGTGTGGAAGGCTAAGACGAAGAAAAGAAGACTATCAGATTGTCAAAAGCTCGAGCCTAGGGACCCATCTACCCAATGAAGACAAGTGACACGAGCAGAATCGAAAGAAATCAAAAGAGCCATCAAAATACAAATCCTAATGCAAAAAGCAAAAACCTTCGAACATATTCAGGTTGAAAGGCAAAATGTCAGTCACGAGAAAGAAATGTACATCTTTATATTCATTCAAAAAACTGTCCTCGAATAAAACAATTATGGATGAAAGGTCTAAACCCTTGTATTTGTTCAAGAAACTGTTATCAAATAAAAACAGTTACGAATAAGAAAACATTTCCCTCGTACTTATTAGAAAACTGTTACTAAACAGTTACGGGTAAAAACCCCAATCTTTATAAAAACTGTTACTAGTGAAAAACAGTTATTTCCTTGTATTAATATCAAAAAACTGTTACCTATGAAAAACAGTTACGAAATACAAGAGTATACTAAATCTATTAAACAAAAACAATTGCAAGCGAGAGTTTTAGACGATAACCAAACACATGTAAAATGTCATAGAAGTTCAAACAAAAAACTTTCCTTGAAAACATTCTTAAACATGTGTAAAATTCCTATCACTCTATTGCATTATCATGAAGTTGAGACGTCTTCTTCATGTCGATTATAAAGGGCCCTCTTCTATAAACTATGCCTATTACAAAAAGGCACACATTTAATATGACATCGTACCTATTATAAAAAAAGGTACGAGTAAGCATTCCACATGCAAAACTCGAAGGTAAAACTAAAACCTCAAAAAATAAAGCATGCAAAAGACTTAAAGAGTGAAAGAAAAACTCAACAAAAGTCGAACTGATATTTATATATTAAAAAATGACTAAAACTAAGTATTAACTTATACTTAGCCGTATAAGATTTTTATATTTACATTGTGGTGCCCCTAATTTGCCATTTGGGGACTTAAAGGAAATCCAAATTTACCCCCAATGGGACTAGGGGTAACCACCAATTAATACAAAGAAAGAGAAAAAAAAAAGGGTAAACCAACTAGATCTTTTCAAAGAGAGGGGTTGACTTCATAGGCGGAAGGAACGTGAGCAACTGAGGATGAAGAGGCATGAGCGGCTGGAATCTCACCATCAGGTGAAGAGAGGTTATGACCCTGTTGAGCCTTCTCCATCGCTTCCTCGGTTTTGGCTATTTCAGCGCTAAGGTCAAAACCCTCTTGACTCATCTCCATCAATGTGTCAAGGAGAGAACTCATATACGCCCAGCTCACATCGACAACAACCACCTCTTCCAAATCGTCATAATCTTGTGCCCACACTTGAAGTTCAGCTCTCAGCCCGTCCCTCTCCGCCTCCGCAGCTTCATGAGCGGCCTTTAATGGAACAATCGACTCCTCTAATGCTTGAGCGTTGTCTAAATCCCTTCGAAGATCTTCTTGAGTGCGAGTGAGGGATTGCACGAGCTCGCCTGAGTATTCTTCCTTCTGCCCCAGCAAGTTCTTTAAGTCTCTAATCTCCTCTGAGGCACGGGACAACTGCTCCACAAACGAAGACTCCATAACACTTTTGTCTTTGTCAGCTTGACTGCAAGAAGCCCGTCCACTACTAGCTCTGCTGCCACAAGTCTCATATGCCGCATCAAGGTGCTCCTCTCCTCTTCTAAAGCATCCATGTCAATCCTTAAGCTGTCATACTGTGCTTTCCAATTATCAACTTCTGCCTGCAACTCTCTTGTCTCTTGGTCTGTGTTTGAAGTTCTCTTCATAAGATCCATGCCTATAAGGTTAATCTATATGAAGTAAACCATTTAGATATGGTAAATTTCATATACGAGAGTGAAAGAGGATAACTTACACCATACCTTCAAAGAAGTATGCACGACCTCATTTGCCCATGTAAGAGCACCATGGCTCTTATATGGTAAGTAGGGGAATGTGGAACATCATCAAAGACAGGGGCTCAAGCGCAGACACGGAAGGCAAGGTTGAGGCAGCATGCTCGTCATCTAAAACCATTCGCCTTCTCCGTGGCCTGTGCACTAAAGAACCCTCTTCCTCTTCCTCCATGGAACGAGATTCACTAATATTCCTCTCCGAGGTAGATGAACTAACGATAATTTCCCGGGCTTGAGCCAAGGACATCTTCGGGATAGAGGAAGCAGACACCCCATGAGAAGAGAATCCTATTAAAAAGGGAAAAAAGTTAAACGACAGAAGGAAAAAAGACTCGAGTAAGGAAAGAAGCAAGAACAAAAGCTTCACTTACCGTGGGTCTTTACTTGCCAACCGTACCTCCCAACGAGTACTTCCAAGATCTTTCTTCAGAAGGAGCAACAGATAGCAATTTTTCTACCCAATCACGAATACCGGAGACATTCTCGACAGTATTCATGATTGCTGAAAGGAGAAAAATAAACAGACACGGTGTTAAATAAAACATCTCAAGTCAAAACAAGAAAAAGTACATGTGAGCTAAAGCATACTCACGTGCGCGATTCCACTTCTCAAGGAAGGGAAGATTTTCTTCACCTACTAAACCAGCAGTGGGTACAACAACATAACGAAGGTACCAACCCCTATCCTTATCGTCTCCAGGGGTTACTAACACTATTTTGCTCCTAGCAGTCAGAGTAAAAACCCCTTCACGAAATAAGGTAGGAGAGTAGCGGTGAATAAGATGGTTGAAGGTAAAAAGAACCTAGGCTAAAGAAGTCAAACTCCTAAGGCATACGAAAACTCACCACACAAGCGGGCAAACTTGTCCTAAGCATATATTGAAAAAATGGAAAAACTCAATTATAACTAGGTCAATCGGGGGTATAAACCCTAAAGCGAAGGGATAAGTATAAACAAAAGAATATCCCGTCTTGTAATACGTTATTCTTTGATTACTATTCGGAATATAGACAGGAAAGTCAGATTTCCATGAGCAATCCCTTCGAACAAGGGAAATCTGACCCTCAGTTATACGGGTTGGGTATCTTTATACACTATCAAGAGAAGAAGACTAATCTACAAGAACTTGACTATTCCTAGCGAAAACAAACTCAGCAGGGAAAATTTCATCGACTCCATGTTCACGAAGGTGTTGGCCTCTACCTCTAGACGAAGACCGAGAAACCCTAAATCTCGAAATAACTGGAGATCTAGTGGAAGAAGAAGGAACTATTTGAGAAGAAGAAGAGCCCCTCAAAGGAGTGGATCCTAGACTTCTAAGTCTACCACCCCTCCGACACCTAGTCGGAGAAGAAGATGGCGCTAAGCTTTCAATGTCTATTACTCTTTGAGGTTGGTTTGTAGAAGACATGTTTACAAAGGCAAAGAAGAAAGTTTCTTTTACAGAAAGCAGAAGTAGAAAAGCGTTTCGTGGAAGCAAAGAAAAGAAAACATGTATTTATACTTGAAGACAACCGTAAAAAATGATGAAAAAGGAAAATAATGATGAAAATTCATAATTGAAGATGTCACTTCAGGACTGGCACAACCGCAAAAATCCCTAAAAGGTGCTGAGTAAATACATAACCAATCTGAAAAGGACACGTGGTATGTGCATTAAATGGAAGTGACCAACGACGCCTCTGGTATAGAGAAGGATACAATGATTCAAGGAAAAGCGGCGGAAAAATATTCCCGCCATAAATGAATATCCACTTACCAAATATTAATCGTTAAATATATGGTAAGTGGGGGGACTATCTGTATTGGTAAAAAAGAGTTTAACACGTAAGCCAACTTTTGAAAACTCAGCTAGTCACGTGGACACAGGAAAACACGATAGCTGGAAATAACTCTTTGAAGAGGTACAGTACAAAGAGACACGCTTCAGTAAGCCCACGAACTTATCAGCCACAGGAAGTCCAATTTGATCAAAACAGGAGAGAAGCATGGTTAGAATGAATCTAGACAAAGCTACGGGCAGATTCACAAACCCACAATTGATTACTCGAACGTTATATAACTGAACCACTATTTACCGTTATCCTTTGTAACGCCTCATTAATGTCATAATTAGTCATTAATGAGTAACCATAGTAACAGTCGTACATTATAAGAATCTTCTATATAAGGGAGGGGAATACATCTTGTAAAAGCATATGATTCTCAAAACACAATCAACTTCGATCTTTTATTTCTGTAATATTGTCTATTATTCATTTTTCCATTATCTCGATTATCAGTAACTCGTATTCATCTTAAAAATAAGCTTTTGTCAAAGGGTCTAATTCTTTTGTTAAACAAATTTGACTTCGCATTTCCCATCGCAAATGCGAGCCTACACTGCCCAGGAACTAGTTCGCAGTTGTGATCCACACATCGCATATGCGACACCTGAGACCCCCTACTAAGATCGAAATTGTGATGTTGGTGTTCGTAATTGCGACACCTGAAGCATCAGCACACCAGCAACCTGTAATTAGGTCCAACCCTTTTTGAAACGCGTCCGAAACTCACCCGAGCACTCGGGGCTCCAAACCAAACATCTACACAAGTCTAAAAGTATCATACGAACTCACTCGCGTGATGAAAACACAGATATAACATCTATAACTACGAATCGTACACCAAAACGCAAGAATTTCAAAAGAAAACTCAAGAACCTCTAGAATTTCAACCAAGCATCCGAAACCTATCACACCAAATTTTGCAGACAAGTTTCAATTAGCAAAATAGACATATTCCCCCAAAACCAAATGCCAAACCTGATAGTCCAAAGTCAACCTACGGTAAAACTTGGAAAAATTTCTAAACCTTAAATTGCCAATTTTCGGTAAAACAAGTCAAATCGACCTAGGGACCTCCGAGTTCTATTCCGGGCATACACCTATGTCCAAAATCACAATATGAACCTATCAGAGCCATCAAAACACCATTCCGGGTTCGTTTTCACAAAATTCAAACTTCGGTCAACATTTCCAACTTAGTCTTCTAAGCCAAGAACCAAAGGGTGCAATTAAATCCAAACCCTTCCCAGAACAAAACCAACAGACCCGGCTAGTCATAAAATCACAAATACATATGTGTGAAACATCAAAATGCAAAACGGGGCTCAAATACACAAAATAACTTATCGGGCCGTTACATTCTCCCACTCTTAAAATAAATGTTCGTCCTCGAATGTGGATAGTGACATACTTGAAGTGACGAAAAGGTGAGGATATCCAGTCTGCATGTTGTGCTCAGTCTCCGAGGTCTCCTCCTCGATCAGATG
This sequence comes from Nicotiana paniculata, assembly GCA_005239505.1. NCBI lineage: Eukaryota > Viridiplantae > Streptophyta > Magnoliopsida > Solanales > Solanaceae > Nicotiana > Nicotiana paniculata. The sequence goes on along the minus strand of MDKI01231201.1, from coordinate 57,343 downwards.
AACCTTCCATTAAACCTTCGCTAAAGCAATGTTCTTTGTCCTCAACTTCCGGACCTGCCTGTCCAGGATAGCCATCGACTCCTCAACATAAATCAAATCCTTGTTCAATTTAGTGATAAATCTAATACATGTGATGGATCACCATAATACTTCCGGAGCGTGGAAACATGGAACACCGGGTGAACTGTTGATAAGCTGCATCGTGATGCAATTTTGTAGGCCAGCTTACCAACGCTTTCAAGGATCTCAAAAAGACCGATGTACGTACGGCTCAACTTGACCTTCTTCTCGAACCTCATCACACCCGTCATGGGTGAAACCCGAAGCAAACCCCTCTCTCTCACCATAAATGCTATATCATGAGCCCTCCGATCAACATAACTATTTTGTCTAGATTGTGTTGTACGAAGCCCATCATGAATCAATTTGACTTTCTCCAAGGCATCTCGAACAAAAATCAGTGCCCAACAATCTAGCCTCACCTGGCTCAAACCAACCAACTGGAGAACGATACTATCTCCTATATAGGGCTTAAGAAGCCATCTGAATACTCGATTAGTAGTTGTTGTTGTAGGCGAACTCTACAAGCGGTAAAAAATGACCCCATAAACCCTCAAAATCCATAACACATGCACGTAGCATATCCTCCAAAAACTGAATGGTCTAGGGATGAAATGTTATACTCAACTCAACCCGTGTACCTAACTCACGTTGCACGGCTCTCTAGAAATGCAATGTGAACTGCGTGCCTCAATCGGAGATAATGGCACTGGCATACCATGGAGACGAACAATCTCCCGAATATAGATCTGAGCCAGCTACTATGAAGAATTGAACTCACCACCGAAATGAAATGTGCCAACTTGGTCATCCTATCCATAATAACCCACACTGCGACAAATTTCTTCAAAGTCCGTGCGAGCCCAACAATGAAATCCATGGTAATACACTCCCACTTTTACTCGGGAATCTCAAGTCACTGAATGAAACCGCCTGGACTCTGATGCTCATACTTCGCCTATTGTCAGTTCAAGCATCGAGCCACATACTCCACTATATCTTTCTTCATTCGTATCCACTGATAATGTTGCCTCAAATCCTGATAAATCTTAGCGGCACACGGATGAATGGAATACCATGAACGGTGGGTGTCATGACCCAATTTACCCTCCGAAAGGTGTCGTGACGGCACCTAGTCTCTATGACTAGGTAAGAATAAAATTTGCGGAAATGACAGAATCAATAAAAATAAAGACAGAAAAGATCTCATGTAGATATAACGTAGCTGCTTAGCATATACATTTTTACTTCCCAAAACCCAGAATGTCACCATAGTCACAAGCTCTGTACTAAATGTAGCTCTATACAATGAAATAGTGGAGAAGATATACAAGTCTTCTATGCCTATACTAGAGTAGAAGGGGACTCGTGGGATTCTGCGGACGCAGCAGAATTACCTCGCGGCCTCCTGGCTGCTGCTAGACGACTCCTAGCCACGATACTGGGTGCTGGTACCTAGATCTGCACATGGGGAAAACATGCGCAGGAAAGGGCGTGAGTACTCCACAGTCGGTACTCCGTAAGTGCCAAGCCTAACCCCAGTCAAGTAGTGACGAGGTTAGGTTAGGCCCTACTAAGTTTGTAAAACAAGTCGATATACAATTTTTAGAGCAGTGAAAAATAGACAAGAAATGATAAACAAGATTAACGAAAACGAAAATATTTAATAACATAAAGAGAGCCCTCGACTCAGCACAGCATATATCTCAACAGTAAATATGCAATGCAGTACATGGGGAAAGCTCCCGGATCTTAGTCCGTAGTCCTAATTTAAATATGCTATGTAGTACATGGGGAAAGGTCCCAGATCTCTGTCCGTAGTCCCAATTTAAATATGCATCTCAGTATAGGGGGAAAGCTTCCAGATCTCGGTCCGTAGCTCCAATTTAAATATGAATGCAATACAAGGGGGGAAAGCTCCCGGATCTCGGTCCGTAGTCCCAATATAATTATGCAAAGCAAAAGTATGTCAATTAAGGCTTAAGTAAACAATTCAAGAAACAACAACAGGTAAGGATAGAGTAAAACTACCCAAGCATGATGTGACTAGTAGCAAATAAGTGGAATTCAAGTCAGAACAAGTAGGCATGCTTACTCTCCGGCTATCTACTCAATTAAGATAGGAAACAGTAATATATGAATGAAAATGAGCGATTTCGTGGGAGTAAAACAGGATTTTACAACAATGACCTGTATACGCACTCGTCACCTCGCGTACACGGCGTCCACATAACTAATCAACTCAATACCAAACTCTCGCCACGAGTATCGGACTCCGGGTGGACCAAATCTATTCAAATCGTTTGCATGATGTAAATATCACTTCAAGGGAACAAAATAGCTAATTATTTATAAGCTAATACGTGAATTTAGGAAATTCGCCCAAAAAGTCCCCCGGGCCCAGATCTCAGAATCGGGTAAAAGTTATATTTTCCGGAAAACCATTCACTCACGAGTCTAACCATATAAGAATCTCTCAAATCAGAGGTCAAATACCCAATCAAAACTCAATAATTCGGTCTATGAAGTTCATCTAATTTTTCCCATAATTTTTTAAATTAAAGGTTGGATTTAAGATTGGAATCATGGAAATTGATCTATAATGGATAGAAATCACTTACCCAAGTTACCCAGGTGCAAAAGTCTTCAAAAATCGCCCTTCCCGAGCTCTCAAATTCGAAATATGGAAAATAGCATAGACCCTCGAATTTGGGGTTTAAGTATTCTGCCCAGGCATTTGCCTTATGCGATCGCGTACAATGACTCGCAATCACGGAGAGTAATGAAACACGCGCCTGAAATTCCTTCATCACGATCACGATTAAAGGTCTGCGATCGCGGACCTTCTGACCCTATAGCAATGCGATCGCGGTGGAGGCCACGCAACCGCATAAAGCAAACACTGCACCTCCCTCAGCCTTAGCATACCTTACGCGATCGCGATCCTGGGCGTACGATAGAGGAGACTAACTGACCAGAACAATGCGATCGCGGCTGGACTTGTGCGACCGCGAAGCACAATCTCTGACCACCTCAACCTAACACTACACGATCGCAGACTTATTCACGCGATCGCAGAGAACACTCAACTGCTGCTATAAAACCAGCAAAACCAGCAAAGGTTTAGGCAAAAAACATGCCCGTTTGGGCACCCGAAAGACACCCGAGGCCCTCGGGACCTCAACCAAACCTATCAACCAACCCTAATACCTCATTCAAACTTGGTCGAGCCTTAAAAACACATCTAATAACATCAAAATCATCAATCATGCATAGATTCAAGCCTAAGAACTTAGAAATATTCTAGAATTCACGTCCGATGCCGAAACACGTCTAAACTCATCCGAATGACCTCAAATTTTGCACACAGGTCATAAATGACATTATGAACCTGCTGTCTATATTGAAAGTCCGTTTCGAGTCTGATATCCAAATCTCACCTATTGGCCGAAATCGCCGAAATTCTAACTTTCGTCAATTCAAGCCTAAACCCACAACCGACCTCAAAAACACATTCCGAGCACGCCCCTACCCTTGAAATCATCCAACGGAGCTAACAGAGTCGACAGAATTCCATTCTGGATCCTTCTTCACACAACCCTAGCTATGGCCAGATTTCTAAAGCTAAATTTCACATTTATGGACTATGAGTCCAAAATCAGCCCGTATTTCCACACTCAACGCTCCGACAAGTTCCAATAATATAAATAGACATGTGAGAAGCGGTAAATAGGGGATCGGGGCGCGAATTCTTAAAATGACCGACCGGGTCATTATAGCAGGCCTCCTCAAGGATCTACTCACGCAACCTATCCACAATGGGCATACATATCTTACCCTGCATCCGCAACACTCCGTCATCTCCAATAGAAATCCCATTGGCATCGACGTGTTTTATCGTGCCCCTATGGACAAGAAAATGGGGGTCTTCATACTGACGCGCTCTGATGCGCTCATTCAAAGAAGACTATGAAATTACACAAGCAAGAACCTGGCTAGGATCTATAACATCCAATCTCACAAACTGATTGGCCAAAGCCTGAACATCCATGGCTAGTGGCCTCTCTGCTGCCGGTAAATATGTCAAACTACCCATACTCTCCACCTTTCTACTCAACGTATCGTTCACCATATGGGCCTTCCTCGGATGATATAGTATTGTGATATCATAGTCTTTTAGAAACTCTAACCATCTTCGTTGTTTCAAATTAAGGTCCTTCTACTTGAACAGATGTTGGAGACTCCGATGGTCGGTATAGAGCTCACATAGAACACCATACAGATAGTGACTCCAAATCTTCAATGCGTCCACAATGGACGCCAAATCTTCAATGCGTCCACAATGGACGCCAAATCTAAGACATGCATAGAGTAATTCTTCTCATGAAGCCTCAATTGCATTGAAGCTCAATTGCATTGAAGCATAGGCAAATTCTTCCATATTTCATCAACATTACCCCAAGCCCAATAGCGAAACATCACAATAGATGGTGTAAGACCCCGAACCTGTACGCAACACCAACGCTGGGGATGTAGTAACTACAGTCTTGAGTGTCTAAAAGCTCTCCTCACACTTCTCAGACCATCTGAAAGGAGAACCCTTCTGGGTCAATCTAGTTAAAGGTGCAGCAATGGACGAGAAACCCTCTACAAAGGGACAATAGTATCTGGTCAAACCAAGGAAACTCCGGATCTCAATAGATGAATACGGTCTGGGCCAACTCTAAACTACCTCAATCTTCTTCAGATCTACCTTGATAACCTCACTAGACACCACATGACCCAAAAATGCCACCAAATCAAGCCTAAACTCACAGTTAGAGAATTTTGTATATAAATTCTTCTCTCTCAAGGCCTGGAGCATGATCCTCAAATGCTGCTCATGATCCTCCCAGTTGCGACAATACACTAAGATGTTATCAATGAATACAATGATTAAAGGATCATGATATAGTTGTAATACACTGTTCATCAAATTCATAAATGATATCAGGGTGTTGGTCAGCCCAATGACATCACTAGAAACTCGTAGTAACCATACCGATTCCTACAAATAGTTTTCAGTATATCTGAATCCCCAATCTTTAGCTGATGATACCCTGACCTCAAAATCTTTTGGAACACTCTAGCACCCTGAAGCTGGTCAAACAAGTCATCGATACACGGTAATGGGTACCTGTTATTGACTATAACTTTGTTCAGCTGCCTATAATAAATACACATCCTTATAGTACCATCCTTCTTCTTCACAACCAAAATTGGAGCCCCCCAAGGCGAGACACTCAGTCGAATGAAACCCTTATGAAGCAACTCCTAAAGTCGTTCCTTTAACTACTTCAACTCTAACGATGCCATGCGATATGGTGGAATAGGAATGGGCTGAGTGTCCGGCACCAGGTCAATACTAAAATTGATATCCCTATCCGGCGGCATGCCCGATAGGTCTACTTGAAACACATCTTGGAAATCTCTCACTAATGGAACTAACTCAATGGTAGGAGTATCAGCGCTAATATGCCTCACAAAGGCTAGATATGTCTCACACACCTTCTCGACCATGCATTGCGCCTTTAGAAACGACATAACTCTGGTAGGAATATAATCCAATGTATTTCTCCACTTAAATATCGGGATAGGACGACAACCAATCTATTCCCAAGATAAAGTCAAAGTCCACCATACAGAGTAGCAATAGATCGACTCTGGTCTCATAACAACCAATAACGACTAAACACGACCAATAAATGGGGTCCACTAAATAGAACCTCTCACAGGAGTGGACACATGTATAGTAGCACTCAAAGAATCACGAGATATATCCAAATATTGAACAAAGTAAGATGACACATATGAATAAGTGTATCCCGCATCAAATAAGACTGATGCATCCCTATGACAGACCGAACCATATCTTTGGTGACAACATCAATTACAACAGCCTCCTTCCAACCAGAAAAACCATAGAAACGAGCCTGGACTCCCCCTCTTGGGCGACCTCTACCCGCCTAACCTCCACCCCTAGCTGGTGGTGTAGGTGGAGCAGCTACTAGAGCAGCAATCATGGCCTGTGAACCCTATAGGCCCTGAGGAATCTGTGGAACCTCTGTAATCTATAGAGGTGCACCCCTCCTGTGTCTGGGGTAGTCCCTCACCGTACGTCTGGTATCACCATACTCAAAATAAGCTCTTGGTGGATGTGGCAGCTGAAACTGACTTTGGCCTAGTCGGCTAGACTGACTATTAAAGGAACCCCGTGAAGGAGGTGATTTGGAAACTGGCTAAGCATAATGGGCAACCTGAGACCTCGGAGTTGTTGGAGCACTACGAGTAGCTGGAAGTGCTGAATGAACTGGGCGACTCAAAAATCCTCTATCATGGCAGGCTGTAACCGGAGCGCGAGCACTCCTATATCCTCCAGAATATCTAGGCCTCTTGGCATGCCTGTGCTCCATCTCTTAGCCTGCATGCCCTCCATCCTTTGGGAAATCTCTACAGCCTACTAAAATGGGATATCCGTCTCCAACTCTTGAGTTATGTTGAACCTAAGACCATAACTGAGCACTCAATAAATCTGTAGACTTTATCTATAACTGTAGAAACCAAGGAAGGTGCATGTCGCCTTAACTTAGTGAATCTGATAGCATACTCTGGCATTGACATATTCTCTTGATGCAACTGCTCAAACTCTGTGCTTCAAGCATCCCAAAGAGTCTGGGGAACAAACTCTCCAAAAATCATCTCTGAAAGCTGAGCCCAAGTGAGTGGGGTTGCATCAGGTGTCCTACCCTCCTCGTAAGCTTGCCACTACCTATACGCTGCTCCCCACAGCTCAAATGTAGTAAAAGTTACTTTTTTCACCTCCACAATATCCATGTGGTGGTTAATACGGTGGCCCTTCTCTAGAAAACCTTGTGAACCCTCGGTAATTGTGCCACTGAAAGTAGGAGGATCATACTTTTTGAATCTCTCAATTCTCCTATTCTTCTCCTCAAATACCGGTGGCCTGACCTTAGGGTGAACTGGTTTAACGGGTTGTGCTGGTATGACACCTGGGACTTGATAAATACGGACCCGCTACTCTAAGATACAGGCCGCAAGAGTCTGATCTGCTCCCCCAACCTGCGATGTAGTTGGTGAAGGGAATCAATCCAGCCTGATCTAGAGTGCCGAACATCCTCAAAAACTTTGCTAGGGTCTCCTGAAGTACATGTGTAAATCCAGGCACCTGGGGTGCCTGTCCCCCAACTGGAGCTACTGGTGGCTCCTCAATCGCTACTCGGGCAGGTGCTCTGGCTGCAGCACGTGCCTCTCCTTGGCCTCTGCTCTGGCCCAGGCTTAGCGCGACTCTACTAGGGGGCTTGTGTGTCTGATCATCTGATCCGGAAGTGTGTGTCCTTTCCATTTGTGAGAGAATACAAAGACAAGGCTCAGTTTTCAAAATCAACAAATTTGTACAATAAGGAATCAAAGAAGTGGAATTTCCAAACAATTTCGTGGCCTCTTGAATATAAGTACAGACTTCTCTATACTGATCCGCTATACTCTACTAAACTTGCTTATCACTCATAAAACCTATGAAACTAGAGCTCTGATACCAACTTGTCACAACTCCAAATTCCCACCTTTGTATGTCGTGATGGAACCTAGTCTCTAAGACTAGGTAAGCCTAACATACATCAAGATCTAGCAAAAATAACAATTTAATTATCAACTTAAACAAGTAATCTGTCATAATAAAACCATCCTCCAATCACTCCCGAAAACCTGGTGGAACCGAATTAGAAGCTCTACAGGGAATGCACTAATAAACTCTAAACATTATATTGTTTCGACCTGGAAATAAACAGTAATACAACTAAAAGCACAAGGTGAATCTGAGGCTTGCGAGCATCGAGCTGGTGTAACTTGAAGTTTCTGGAATAACTTGTCAATCACTGGCGTCCGACACGAGCAGATGTACCTGGATCTACACAAAAATGTGCAGAGTACCATGAGTACACCATAACAGTACCCAGTAAGTATCAAGCCTAAGCTCGGAAGAATAGTGACGGGGTCAGGTCAAGATACCTACTAGGACAAGAAAAACTGAACAGAGTATAAGGTAATATAATACGGAAAGTAAGGAAATAAATTATAACACAACAGTACAATAATGTAAGGCCAACAACGGATATTACAGCAAATAAGGGACAACAAGAATGAGCATATGATGAGATCAGAAAATAATCAAATACAATCAAATAAAAGTGAAACAAATGACAAACCTTTTTAACATAGAATGTACAACAAGAATCACAACCAAGGAATCACACATCATATTCTCTTTCACAAGTCACAATCACAATCTTCCTTATACCACGCATGAGCCTTTTATTTCTTTTAAAATATTTTTTTTAAATAGCTACATGTTTTTAACCCCCTTATCTCACTGCTTGGCTTCTAGTAATCCCCTTACTAGTAACATGAGTACAAATCCCACCTTATCTCACCACATGCGTTTCAATACCCACCCTTATACCACTGCATGTGTATCAATAACTCAAAATAATAATCAACTCGCACCACATGTGCCCATATGTCACCACTTTGCAAAACAACAATAACAATGTTACCACAATACATAGCCCATGGATCAACCAAAATGTGTACAAGAATATCGATAATAACAAAATGAATGAGAAACAACTCCGCAAGGAAATATATATTGATAAATAACAACCTCAATCTCAATGTATTATTAGCTGTTACAACTACAACTCCAGTAACTCATAAAGAAGGTATTTCCAAGAAATAGCAACACTACAAGTGCATAACATAAGCTTAACTATGAAACATATATCATGAAATAGAAGCTACGTCCAAATGAATGAATAACATAAATAGCATCAACTACAATAAGTGCATTTAAGAGTACAATTGAAACCCATAACATGTAATAATAACTTCAATTAAATCACGTGAGAATAAAATTGACCATAAAATATGGAACAATGAATAATAACTTCAATTACGTGATTATAAGTATCCTAAAAGTCGAAATCGATCAAATAACACATATAAGCCCGTGTACACACTCGTCACCACATGTACACGTCTTTCACATACTTCAATTAGCTCAACCAACCCAAGTCCTAAGGGGTAGTTTCCTCCCCCACCCCTACAAAGTTAGACAAGATACTTACTTTAACTAGGCCAAATCAACCCTCAAAAATAGCTTTTCTCCTAAAATTCACTTTCGTACTACTCAAATCTAACAAAAAGTGACTTAATATCATCAATCAATGCAAGAGAAACCAATTATGATAAAGCTATGATCTTTATACAATTTCCCAAAAGTGAACAAAAGTCAATCACCAGCCCGTTCTGTCAAAACCCAAGTCCAAGGGTATATCTTGACTACCCATAACCCAACGAGTCTTTATATGCATTTTTTTTTCAAATCCGAGTCCAATTCGACTCTCAAATCCTAAATTTTTTATTTTTTAAAAAAGAGACGAAAATCCCCAAAATTTCTCTTTGATTCTCATAAATTTGATGCTAAATCTCATTTATAATCATGAATATAGTTTGAAATTTATTGAAACTGCTTACCCATTGAGTGTAGGTGAAAATCCCCTCTCCAAATCGTCTCTGACCGAGTCTAGCATTCTAAAATGCGAGAAATGAGATGAAATCCTATTCCAGCCTTTTGTTAAGTTGCAGATGTCGTGATGGCGACTCTGGGTTCGCATTGCAATTGCAGATACCGATAGCCTAAGGGGGAAGTCGCAAATACAACATTGACTTCGCATTTGCGAAGCCTGTCCCCATCACAAATGCAACACAATTATTGCAAATATGAGCCTACCCTTCCCAGGAACTACTTTGCAGTTGTTATCTAGGCATCACAAATGCGACTCTTTAGACCCCCTGCTAAGATCTCAATTGCGAAACTGGTGTTCCGAGTGCGACACCTGAGGCATCACACTAGCAACCAGTAATTGGGTCCAAACCTTTCCAAAATGCATCTGAAACTCATCTGAACCCTCGGGGCTCCAAACCAAACAACTACACAAGTCTAAAAATATCATACGAACTCGATTGAGCAATCAAAACACAAAAATAACATCTAGAACTATGAATCGGATGCCAAAACTCATGGATTTCAAAAAAAATACTCAAGAACCTCTAGAATTGAAATCAAGTGTCTGAAACCTACCAAACCAACTCCATATCGTACCAAATTTTGCAGAAAAGTTACAATTATCAAAATATACCTATTCCAAGTCCTAAAACAAAATTGCAGACCCGATAGCTAAAAGTCAACCTACAGTCATACTTAGAAAACTTATAAACCTCAAATTGCCAATTTTTGGCAAAACAAGTCAAATTAACCTAGGGACCTTCAAATTCGATTCTGGGCATATGCACAAGTCCAAAATCATGATACGAACCTATCGGATCCATCAACACATTGTTCCTTGGTCGCTTTTCATAAAAGTCAAACTTCGACCAACATTTCCAACTTAGGCTTCTAAGCCAAGAACCAAAGGGTCTAAATCAATCCAAAACCTTCTTGGAACGAAACTAACCTACCCTTCAAGTCATTAAACTATAAATACACATGTTAAGCATTAAAATAGGAAACGCGGCTCAAATACACAAAACGACCGATCGGATCATTACTTTATGTGATCATACAAGCTAGGGACGGATACAGTGTGCAATATAAGTGACCATTTGAACTTATTAACTTTAGAGTAAATTCTGTATACACGTTAAAAATTTATTAAACAAGTATAAATAATAAATTCGAACAGATAACTAGAGGACTTTGGAGGGGGTCATGTTTTCCTCTCGGCACACGTTAAGCGATTTTTGCTAATGTGCACGAGAAATGAAAAAATATTGGCCACTGGTACCTTACCATCACCGGAAATTTTGGTTACAGCAACACCGACAAATGCAGTATAATCAAAAGCAAGATCACTCACTTTCAGTAGCTTCTTACCGATACAGTTTCAAACCATACACGAGGAACTAGAAGATGAGGAGAAGAGTGAAAATCAACTCAATCCAGCTGGGAATCGGGATGTGAGAAGAACGGGGTTAGAGGTTCCCCGCCGACTTCAATTTTTTGGTCTAGCTAAGTCCACAACACCAATTCTGGATGTTTCAAAAAGCCCTGCAATTGAGCATCAAGAACACCAACCAATGGAGGAGAAACCCTACCAGAGGAATCGAAGCTCACAAGTGGATAAGGCCCTTACCTACATTCCTCTAGATATGCATGGAGATACAATTGTAGTTACGATTGTTGAAGAGGACATTAAGGAACAACATAAATATTGGGGTACTTCTCTTATAGGATATGTTCTGGGAGATACTTCGTACTTCAAATCCATGGAGAATTATGTTGAAAATGTGTGGAACTTTGTTAACAATCCCAAAATTATATATCATGACGATGGCTATTACATATTCAGATTTGACTCTATAAGTGATAGGGATCGAGTCCTGCAATCTGATCCTTGTATATTCCACAACAAGCCTTTTATTTTGAAGAATTGGTCGATTGATTTTGTGTTTTATCCTGAATTCCTAACTGTAATTCTGTTATAGGTGAGATTTCCTAGTTTACCTGGTGGCTATTGGTCTGCTGAAGCTTTGAGTAAGCTGGCTAGTGTAGTGGGTAAACCTATGTACACTAACATGTTTACAACTGAGATGGATCATATATCATATGCTAGAGTACCAGTAGAGACAAATATTTCTCATCCCATGCCAAATTCTCTTGAAGTTCATACTCCAGCCAGGATTATCAAACAGAGTATAGAGTATGACTGGAAACCAAAGTATTGTACTGATTGTGCTAAAGTTGGGTACACTACTGAGGAATGCAGACAGAGGAAGACCTAAGAGGAAAATGATGGTTTTATAGAGCAAAAAAGGAAGAATAGAAGAGGTAGGAGGAGGAAGAAGGTGGTGACTAAATGGGTGGAAAAAGACCAGAGTAGCACTACCACTGATCCAACTACTTCTACAACAAAGGAAACTATCACTGAACCACAAGGGACTAAGGCCACTTTTGATGAGGAGGAATTCCCAGCATTAGTACAACCGATAAGGAAAGAAGGGTCCAAAAGTCAAGGTAAAAGAATTGTTGATGGTGGACTGGAAGATCAGGCACAACAAGCTACAACTAGTTGCTCCACCAGCTAGGTTGGAATTACCAATAGATTTGAGGTACTGCCTCAAGGATATACATCATCTGATACATGGGAGGGTGGTATTGAGCAGCTCAAACCTCCATGATTATAAGTACCTGGAATATAAGAGGGCTTAACAGGCCATTTAAATAGAAGGAAATGACTCTCTTTTTGAAAAATATAAAGTAGAAGTTATGGGGATAGTTGAGACTAGAGTAAAAGTGAATAAATCTAGGAGGATTACATAGAAGAGAGTAAAGGATTGGCAAGCCAATTACAACTATGACCATGATTATAATGGTTGTATTTGGCTATTGTGGAAACCTCATATAAAGCTTCAAATATTAGAAGTAAATGCTCAGTTCATTCATTGTGAAGTGGAGGACCCAAGTAGTCAAAAAAGGTTGTTACTCACTGTGATTTATGCAAATAATGATTTGGTGGAGAGAAAACAACTATGGGATAAGCTTGCTTCTATAGGAGCTCACATTACAACTGAATGGCTGGTATGTGGTGACTTTAACAATGTGCTTCATACAGAGGATATGATTGGAGCCCCTATAACACAGGCAGAGACCCGGTGCTTCATGGACCTATTAGATCGACGGAAATTTACTCCCTTGAAGAGCACATGATGGTACTACACATGGTGTAACAAAAGAGATGACAATGCAAGAGTATAAAGCAAGATAGACTGGGCATTTGGGAATTATAATTGGCTGATGAGCTTGTAACGACCCGACCGGTCATTTTGAGCATTTCCACTTTGCTCGGTTGTTTGAGGGTATAATTAGCTCCACATGATGTATTATGACTTATCTGAATCGTCGTTTTTGGTTTTCAAGTCATTCGAAATTGATTTGGAAGAATGATTCTCAACTAGAAGCTTCAAATTGGAAAGACTTGACCAAGTTTGACTTTTTAGTAATTGACCTCGGATTGGATTTTTGATGGCTCAGTTAGCTCTGTTGGATGATTTTGGACTTAGGAGCACGTCTGGATCGTGATTTGGAGGTCTGTGGTAGAATTTGGCTTGAAATGGCGAAAGTTGGAATTTTGGAAAGTTTGATCGGGAGTGAACTTTTTGATACCGGGGTCGGATTCCGATTCTAGAAGGTAGAGAAGGTCCTTAATGTCAAATGTGACGTGTGTGCAAAATTTGAGGTCAATCATACGTGATTTGATAGGTTTCGGCATCGGTTGTGGAAGTTGAAGTTTTGAAGTTCAATGATTTCGAATTGAGGTGTGATTCATCGTTTCAATATTTTTATGTGTGTTTTTAGGCCTCGAGTAGGTCCTCTTTATGTTATGGGGCTTTTTGGTATGTTTGGACGGGGTCCCGAGGGGCTCGGGTGTGTTTCGGATTAATTCGGATCATTTTCTTCAATGTTGCTATTGCTGGTTCTGGTGTGACCGCACCAGCGGCTGGTATGCATAGGTGTGATGGTCGCAGAAGCGGCGAAGTGGTTGCAAGAGCAAAAATAGTGCTGGATGAGGAAGACTGCAGAACCAGAGATTTGGGCGCATATGGGGATGCGTAGGTGCGAAGTGATGGAGCGCATGAGCGAGGTTTTTCGCAGGTGCGGATGGTGGCTCTCACCTGCGATGTTGCAGAAGCAGGTATGTTATCCGTAGGTGTGAGGGTCGAGTTCGCAGTTGATTCCGCAGAAGCAGAAGCGACGCCGCAGAAGCGGCTAATGTGTCCGCAGATGCAGAAGTACTGGGCAGAATGTTAAATACAAGGGTTAGCGATTTTGGCTTCATTTTTACATTTCCAAGTGCGGATTTGGGAGATTTTGGAGCAATTTTCATCACAAGGATTGGGGTAAGTGTTCTACACTTATTTTTGATTATATCTCATGAATCCATCTTCATTTTTAGCACTTGGTTGGTGAATTTAAAGAAGAAATTGGGGGGTTTGGCCTAAAGTTTCATAACATGAATTCTTGAGTTTTGAACACCGATTTGGAGTCAAATTTGAATGAAACTAGTATGGCTGGACTCATTATTAAATGAATTGTTTGTGATTTTTGTCAAGTTTCGAGGCGTGGGCCCGGGTGTGGGTTTTTGCCGGATTCGGGATTTGACTTAGGATTTGATCTTTATTATTTGTACTTGCTTCCTTGGGCTTTATATGATGTATTTGAGTTGCTTTTGGCTAGTTTTGAGCTGTTCGGAGGTCACAACGCGCGTGATGGCATTCTTGGAGCATCACTTGGCTTGATCGGTGTCGGAATTAACTTGTTTAAAATAAGTAACTCTTCAAAACTTAGTGCTGAGGGTATAAAACCCCAAATTACGTGTTATGTGATTGATGTTGAGGTAGTGATGGTCGTGTGGGCGTGCACCCTGTGAATTGTTACTTTGTTGTCTTTAGGGCACTGTATGGTGGCCTACTTTGTTGATATCTGTGTTTTTCACCATGTGAGAAGTAATTGAGCTATACATCATGCTAGATATCCTGTTTAGGCTTTATGGTGATATTGCGGGGGCCCATAGTGGTCGTTTCTTGTTGTTATCTCACCGATTTCATTGATATTTCGTACTGAGTCATATTCATGCATTCATATCATATCTAACTCTCAGTTGTTATTTATTGATACATCATATCACTATTGACGAGTTGATTTCATGACATTGAGAGCCCGAGAGACTAGAGAGATTGACGACTGAGTGAGGCCGAGGGCCTGATGGTGAGGATGTTTATGGGATCGGGTTGCATGCCACAACATGTTTTATTGATTTATTCTTAAGTGAGGCCGAGGGCGTGATTGATTTATGCCATGATTGGCTTCTATAGCGCTTGGGCTGAAGGAGCCCCTTCAGATTCTGCACACTCCTAGTGAGCGCTGGTACATACTGAGTGCGAGTGCCGAGTGATTGGGAGGATTGAGTGACTGTGAGGACTGAGAAGCTGTGAGTAAGTGACTGGGAGGACCGAGTGAATTGATACTCTGGGAGGATGCATATGATTTTATTGCTGAGTCGCATCGCATTTGACATGTACATGACATACAGGCATAGAGATGCATTTTCCTCATGCTTTATGGTATCACGTCATTCATTACTTTTTACACACATCGATATGTGGTTATAGATATCTATTTCACACGTGTTATTTGGAAAGTAAATGAAATATTTTTATTTATTGTGGAAAGGATTTTTCTACAATTTTCAAACTATCTCATAATTTTTTGATGATTTCGATAAAGGATTTGGGTTTTCACAGATATTCTTGAAAAGCGGAACTATTTTCGAAAAATTGTGAAAAGGCTGAGCACTTTATCTGTGAGATATTTCTTTATTTATTTGCTTTACACTGTTATGAATTGCTATTGGTAACTAGTGTTGGACCCGACCTATGTTCCAGCTCGTCACCGCTTTCAACCTCAAGTTAGGTTTGTTACTTTTTGAGTATATGGGGTCGGTCATACTCATATTGCACTTCCTGCACATTGGTGTAGATCCCAGATGATGATGTTGCTGCGTTCGATGGATGCTGGATTTGAAGGCGTATCTGCGTTACTGGTGTAGCTACCTCTTGTTCACGGTAGCCTTAGATTATAAAATTCTGTTTATGTACTTTTCAAATAGAAGATGTATTTTCATTCATATCAACTTTATAAACTCTATTCTTAGAAGCTCGTGATTTGTACTACCCGTCCTTGGGAAATGTAATAGATCCAGATAATTTATTTTGTTTCATTGACTTATTTGCATTATTGAAATTGGATAGTTATTAGTTGGCTTACCAAGCATGTTGGGTTAGGTATCATTATGACTAGTGGATTTTGGGTCGTGATAGATTGGTGCTCTAGGTTCATAGCTTCTACAAGTCATGAGCAAGTGTCTAGTAGAGTCTTGCGGATCGGTATGCTTATGTCCATACCTTTCTTCGAGAGGCTACAGGACATTTAGGATATACATCCCATCTTTCTTTCCTTAGCGTGCGGCATGGATTCAGCTTGAATTGTAACTCTTTGAATTCCTTCCACGCATTCGTATGCGCATGTGAGCGCTTGGTATCAGTTGTGCGAGATGTTATTTTAGTATGCTGATGATGGGCCATACTGGAGGACTTGAGGCCGGATTCTAACTGTAGATTGAGCACTCAGGTGGTGATCGTGTGAGCACATGCGTTTGGATTTATATGTCCGGTAGCGTCCCTAATAATGGAATTGATGGCTGGATGGCTACGTGATGAGTATGATATGACTGCGAGATGTGTTCATATGATTTGAATGTGACAAGAAGGGTTTTCTAGAGGTGTAGAAGGAACTATTTGGGTGCTTGATTTCCATATTGATATGACGTAAAGTCTTGAGTTATGGGTGATAACAACACACTAGTGGTCCGAGAGCTACTAAAGAAAATCAAGAAATGTGCGGAAACTAAAAGAAAATAAAGAAACAAAAAAATATGGAAAATTAAAGATAGATTGAATTCAAGAAAGATTTTCTTGCATTCAAGAAGTCTATTCTTGAAGTTGAATCCTAACAACAACAATTAGCTAACAAAGAACTAATCGCCTTTGCTAGAGAATTAAAAACAAGAAATAGATTGTGAAACCCGACCCTTTAGAATAACAAGAACAACAATAAGCCTACACTTATCACCTTTCATGAATACTTAGAAGTGATCTAACATTTAGATAAGGGTTTAATCTTACCACCTTAAATTGAGTCTTGAAGGTTGAAGAATAAATCCAAGAGTAGCCACACACAAGAGTGCAAGAATAATCTCACAATTTGTATTGATAATAATCTAAGTCTAAAAGAAAGAAGATATCCCTTTATATAGGTAGGGGGTCATGAAATTCTACCTAAAATTTAAGTAAATAAAGTCTTAAACTACTTTGGACAACAAGTCCAACTACCATAAGAAAAGGTAAAACTCTAGGAAATAAAAACCAAGTCAATCTTGGAAAGTAATTCCAATAATCTTAGGAAAATAAAAACAAAACCTTAACTACCTAGGAAATCATCAAATATGTCGTAACAAACTATAAATAAAATAAGGAACTTTAACTCCTTGTCCTATGTCTTGGCCGCCCCTCTTTGAGCTGATTTATGGTGATTTAGACGCCTAATTTCGGCCATCTTTGACTGGTGCTTGGACCCCAACCTACCTCCTCTTGGATTTGGACTTGGACCATGAAATGAGTGTAGCACTTAGCTAAATCATCTCCATAATTCTTGAGTTATTCTTCCACCATTAGTGCCTTCTTTATCTCCCATTGAAGCCCAACAATCTTGTCTTGCTTCTCCTTAGCTTGAGACCTTGTGAATGGCGTTCTTGGTTCTTCTAAAGTTTTATCCTTGTCCGTTCATAGGTTTTGTTTAGCTAAAGTTTTATCCTTGTCCGTCCATACCTTGTTCTAGGAAATCCTAACATAAAGTCCATAGAAATATCAATCCAAGGTGAAATAGGAACAGGTAATGGCGTGTAAAAAATCATGGGGCAACACTTTAGATTTAGCTTGTTTTCATTCAAGACATTGAGAACAAAATCTTTCAACATCTTTTCTCATATTAGGCCAAAAGAAATTTTCAGCAAGGATGGCAAGTGTTTTAGGCACACCAAAGTGTCCCATAAGCCCCCCACAATGTGCTTCCCTCACAAAAACTTCTCGCAAAGAACAATTAGGGACACAGAGCTTATTCTCTTTAAAAAGAAACCCATCTTTCAGATTGTACTTCTCAAAAGGCCCATTAAAACATGCCGAAAATGCTACATCAAAATCAGAATCATCAACATATAAACCCTTAATATGATCAAATCCCATAAATTTAGAAGTAAGAGTAGAAACAAGAGCGTACCTTCTTGAAAGCGCGTCAGAAACTATACTGTCTTTACCTTGCTTGTAGCTAATCATATAAGGGAATGTTTCAATGAATTCAACCCATTTGGCATGTCTTCTACTAAGTTTACCTTGGCTTTTCAAGTATCTTAAAGACTCATGGTCAGTTTTTATCACAAAATCCTTTGGCCACAAACAATGCTACCATGTAGCAAGAGCCTTTACCAAGGCATAAAATTCTTTATCAAAAGTAGAATAATTCAATGCATCCCCATTCAACTTCTCACTAAAATAAGCGATTGGTTTATAATCTGCATTGAAACAGCCCCAATACCACTACCAGATGCATCACATTCAATTTCAAAGGACTTATTAAAATCAGATAATTGTAAAAAAAGAGTAGAACACAATTTATCCTTCAAAATATTAAATGCATACTCTTGTTCTTTTCCCCAATTAAATACCTTATCCTTCTTAATAACTTCAGTTCAAGGTGCAGCAATTTAACTAAAATCTCTAACAAATCACCTATAAAAGCTGGTAAGTCCATGAAAACTTCTAACTTCAGTAATGCTCTTAGGTGTAGGCCAATCTTTAATCGCTTTGATTTTATCTTCATCTATCTCAACACCTCTAGAACTCACAACAAAACCTAAGAAAACTACCTTATCTACACAAAAAGTGCACTTGGATAAATTTGCATACAATTGTTGCTCCCTAAGCACATTACAAACTTGTTTCAAATGTTCGACATGCTCTTCTAAAGATTTTGAAAAGATCAAAATATCATCTAAATAAACGACCACAAATTTTCCATGAAAATCCTTAAAGATATGGTTCATTAACCTCATGAATATACTGGGTACATTAGTTAACCCAAACGGCATCACTAACTATTCATACAATCCATATTTAGTTTTAAAGGCAGTTTTTCACTCATCTCCATGATTCATTCTAATTTGGTGATATCCACTCTTCAAATCAATTTTAGAGAATATTTGAGAATCATACAATTGGTCAAGCATATCATCTAAACGAGGAATAGGATGGCGATACTTTGCCGTTATTTTATTAATGGCACGGCAGTCCATGCACATCCTCCAAGTGCCATTCTTCTTTGGCACCAAAAGCAGGGGCACAGAACAGGGGCTCATGCTTTCTATTACAAATCCCTTATCAAGCAGCTCCTCTACTTATCTTTGTAATTCTTTTGTTTCTTCTGGATTGGTCCTATAAGTAGGCCTATTAGGAATTTGTGATCCTGACACAAAATCAATTTGATGTTCTATTCCTCTTAAAGGTGAAAAACCTTTAGGAAGATCCTCAGGAAAAACATCTTCAAAATCCTACAAAAGATTAGAAATAACACTAGGCATAGGGGATGTTAGTGAATCATTATTAAAAAGAACTTCCTTATAATTGAGCAAGATAATAGGCAGCCCCTCTTTTTTTGCAATTAAACACTCTTTGGCTTTTGCAAGGCTCACTTTTTTTCAATCTTAGCCTCTTTCCTCTCACCAATGCTCTATTTTTTTTCACTCTTCCCCACCTTTTCCCTTCTCTCTTTGTTGCCCTCTCTCTTCTAACACCTCATTTTTTCTTTCCTTTCAGTCTGTTGTTTTGATCCCTCCCCTTGTTTCCCCATTGACTCTTTCATATTTTTTTGATCTTCATACACTTGGGAAGGAGTTAAAGGTGCAAGAATGTATTTCATGCCATTATGCTCAAGAGAGTATCTATTTTCCTCCCATCGTGAAAATCACTCCTATCATACTGCCATGGGTGCCCCAACAAGATATGACAAGCTTACATGGGTACCATATTATCACATAGATTTTTGTCAGCGTACCTTCCAATCTTGAAGGAGACCATGCATTTCTTATTCACCTTTACCTCTCCACTATTATTGAACCATTGCAACCTATAAGGTCTAGGGTGCTTCGTCCATTCCAACCCTAAATTTTCTACCAAATATGCACTCACAACATTAGCACAACTCCCATTATCAATTATCATAGAACAAATTTTATCTTTAATCTCACACCGGGCATGGAATATGTTTTTCCTTTGTTCTTCATTAGAGTGACCCAAATTAATATGCATAAGCCTCCTAACCACAAAATTCACCCCACTATCAATGTACTTCATCTCTTCTCATTCTTCACCCTCTACAAAGTTTTCTTCTTGTTCTTCACTTGGTTCACTTTTTTCACTCTCATATCCCCCATCCTCTTTGATTAGAATGTTTCTTCTACTTGGGAATTCATAAGCCTTATTCCACCTCCCTTGACACTTGAGACATTGAATAGAAGAAGTAGAAGTAGAAGTTTTTTTGCATAAAAGGCTTACCCCCATCCCTGGATTCTACTTTGCTCATGCCCTTGTCGTCATGGAATTTAAGAGTAGGTGCCTCCTCAGATTTTGGCCATTGCTTCTTTGGAATAGCAGTTGGCCGGCTTCTCCATGAGCTAGATTGTTGTCTCCTTTTGTTTTGTCTTTCTACCTTTATAGCTAATTCAACTAACTTATCTAAAGTTACATATTGTTGTAAGTTGAATACATCAACTATTTCCTTATTTAAACCATTCAAAAACCTAGCCATTGTAGCCTCCTCTTCCTCTATACCATTATATTGGATCATAGCCATATCCATAGCCTTAAAGTACTCATCTACAGACATGGACCCTTGCCTCAAAGTTTGAAGACGTTGTTGTAGATCTCTTTGAAAGTGTTATGGCACAAATCTCTTCCCCATTACCCTTTTCATCTCAACCCACGTAGAAACGAGTGCTTGTCCTTCTTGCAACTGTCCCTAGAAAGCTTTTTCCACCAGATTGCTGCATAGTCAGAAAACTCAACAGCATCAAGTTTAACCTTCTTACCCTCAGAATAGTTGTGGCAGTCAAAGATGGCTTCAACTTTTCTTTCCCAATCAAGGTACAAGTCCGGATCCCGTGTTCCCTTGAAAGATGGCATCTTCATGTTTATACTACTCATATTATCATCCTCTAGTCTTCCTCTTTGTCCCCTCCTATCTCTTCCTACCCTCTCAAAATCAATATCATAATTAAAATCGTCGATAGGGTTTTCTTGATTTACAATGGAAGCAGGGGGTACATTTGTCCTAGCTTGGGGTCTAGCTTTATTTCCCCTACGAAGTTCAGCTATTGTAATATTTTTCTCAACAATGGTGTCCCTCATCTCTTGGAATTGCAAATTCCACCTTTCAAATTGTTGGTGCATAGCTTGTTCGTTACTCTTGTTCCACTCTGATGTTTCCACCTCTCTAACCTTTTTCCACTCACCGCAACTCTTGTTCGTTACTCTTCAGATTTATTAATAAACCTTACTAGTCACAACCCTTAGTGATAAGAATATGGAGTTTAGAAAAAGAAAGAAAAGTAATGACCAAACCTAGGAAGAATAGGAATTGGTTAGTAGGAAAAAAAAAGAAAGAAATCTAGGAAACCCGAAACCCACAAGAATAAGGAAAGAAGTTTCCTTAATCTTTAAGAACAATGATCTCCTCTTCTTGTTTTCTTTCTCGACTTGGAAACCAAATAATACTTGAATTCTAAAATAGTAATGTGCTAAAACTTTTTTTTTGGGGCTGATTTTCGTTTTTTTTTCGTTTTCTTTTTTCATTTTTTTTTTGCTCAAGAACATCCCAAGATTATCAAGATTTAAATCTTGATTAGCCTATGCGCTGATACCACTTGATAACAACACACTAGGGATCCGAGAACTACTAAAGAAAATCAAGAAACTTGCGGAAACTAAAAGAAAATAAAGAAACAAAAAAAAGATGGAAAATTAAAGATAGATTGAAGTCAAGAAAGAGTTTCTTTCATTCAAGAAGTCTATTCTTGAAGTTGAATCCTAACAACAACAATTAGCTAACAAAGAACTAATCGCATTTGCTAGAGAATTAAAAACAAGAAATAGATTGGGAAACCCGACCCTTTAGAATAACAAGAACAACAATAATCCTAAACTTATCACCTTTCTTGAAAACCTAGAAGTGATCTAATATTTTGAAAAGAGTTTAATCTTACCACCTTAAATTGAGTATTGAATGTTGAAGAATAAATCCAAGAGTAGCCACACACAAGAGTGCAAGAAAAATCTCACAATTTTTATTGATAATAATCTAAGTCTAAAAGCAAGAAGATACCTCTTTATATAGGGAGGGGGTCATGAAATTAAACCTAAAATTTATGGAAATAAATTCATAAACTACTTTGGACAACAAGTCCAACTACCATAAGAAAAGGTAAAACTCTAGGAATTAAAAACCAAGTCAATCTTGGAAAGTAATTCCAATAATCTTAGGAAAATAAAAACAAAAGCTTAACTACCTAGGAAAAATCAAATATGTCCTAACAAATTAGGAAATAAAACAAGGAACTTTAACTCCTTGTCATATCTCTTGGCCGCCCCTCCTTGAGCTGATTTATGGTGATTTAAACGCCTAATTTAGGCCCTCTTTGACTGGTGCTTAGACACCAATCTACCTCCTCTTGGATTTGGACTTGGACCATGAAATGAGTGTAGAACTTAGCTAAATCATCTCCATAATTCTTGAGTTGTTCTTCCACCATTAGTGTCTTCTTGATCTCCCATTGAAGCCCAACAATCTTGTCTTGCTTCTCCTTAGCTTGAGACCTTGTGAATGGCCTTCTTGGTGCTTATAAAGTTTTATCCTTGTCTGTTGAGCTATCAATGGGTGTGTTGAAGGATATTTTTGTGTTGTTAGTTGAGGAGTGGAGCATATTCTCATGTCGTGATATGAGTTCATACTCAGGAAGATTAAGTGGTTGCGTAATAGTTATGATTGTGGAAGGGTATAGAGAGATGTTAGTTTGAGGCAAAGCAGGCGGGTTATCTCTTGCGGGGGTGTCCTGAGGTTTGTGTTATTCCTATATTGTTTTATAGCGAGTTCTCTTTTACTAGTGAATTATATGTGTTGCAATTTGAGTTTGGATCGTTTATGAGAGTTGGCTTGACTGTTACAAAGGTGAATGCGAGATTAGCAGAGGATTTGAGATATTAGATGGTTGTGTTACATGAAATTATGGAGGATTTAGTTGAATCTCACTGCGGTATAATGGTTGTAATAGAGTGTGGGCATTGTGAGCTATTATGTGTTTTGATATATCGCTTTGGGCAAAGTGGGGAGTCTTCTATTGATAAGTTGATTGCACGGTTATGTATTTGTATTGATTTCAGTTTGAGGTATACTGGTGAATCAGTTATGGCTTGCAGAGGTTGAGATCGAGGATGACTCGAGTAAAGGAAATTTTGGATAAGGGTTGTTTTATGCTTTATGGGTACATGAGAAACATTGGATGATTTAGTTGTTATTTGTAAAGGATGTAGCGTGCATCAAGTAGGAAATCGCTCGGCTGCTTAGAAGAATGGATTACTTCCTTGGGTGTTGATGTACTAATGGGGCACAGGTCGTTCGGTCTATTTGACCAGTTTAATTGATATTGGAGCAGAGTAAATGATTCTCGAGAATGGTTCTAATAGATTCAATATTTATATGTAAAAATTGGGGATCTTCAGGATGTGTATTTGGCTAGAAACTGAGGTTTACATTGGATGGTGTCAAGACTTGTGGCATTTCTATATCATTATGGATTATATATATGAGTATCATGAAGGTGAAGGTAATGGCTTTATACTCGCAGGAAGTCTCTTCAGAGTATGTATTTTGGATGTGGTACTTTTGGGATACTTAAAAGGGAATTCGGTGACTTATAAGCTTTAGGGTGGTGTGGTTCTATGCTAAAGTTCGTGGGGCAATGTCACAAACCCAATTCTTAAACCAGCCGTGATGGCGCTTATCGTGAAACTAGGCTAGCCACTAATCACATGTTTACAGTTTCTCTAAAAATCCCCTCTAATAATTTGAGGGGCAACAGCATAGCGGGCCAGAACACTAGTCTGCTATGCTCTTGCCCCTCAAATTGGCTCCCGATTGCTCCGAATCAAGCCAAAACCATTTTACATCATCAGTATATACTAAAGGAACACAACCTAATCGAAAACTATCAAATTATACAAGAATCTCGAAATTCGGCCAAACCCGAGCCCCGGGTCCACGTCTCGAAATTCGATAAATTTTACATCACTAGAAACCTCGACCTCCCACATTTCTACACATACAAAAAATACCACAATCGGACAAAAATTGCATACCCAAATTGCCAAAAGAATTTTCCAATCCTCCACCCATTTTTTTTCCCAACCTTTTCCTACTTTAATCCTTCAATTTACAAGACTAATCAGAAAAAAATAGCATAGAAACGACTTTAATAACCCGGGAACTTACCTCCACTGAAGAACCACAAATTTTCTCTTCAATTTGCCTTCAAATGAGCTCCAACCGCATGCAACAATGGTGAAATGAATAAAATTTCACGGAGGTCTATTTTTATACTGTTCTGGCCAGCAATTCTGCACCTGCAGACACTTAATCGCACCTGCGGACCTGCACCTGCGGTCCCAAGTGCGCACCTGCGCAATCCCACTAACGGACCAATTTTTGCACCTACGGCCACTTCTCCGCACCTGCGTCTTCGCATGTGCGGCCAACTCTTCGCATCTGCAGATTTCTCCTGCCTAGACTCCTTTCGCACCTGTGCATGGCCTTTCACACCTACGATGTCGCACCTGCGGCTACCCATCCGCAGGTGCAGCCAACACCAGAAACTTACACCAGTAGCTATTTGCTGCAAATTTCCAAGTTTAAAACTCCGCCAACCATCCAAATTCAATCACGAGCCCCTCGGGGCCCCAACCAAACATACCAACACACCCCATAGCATTATTTTAAGTTAGTCGAGCCTTCGAAACACCAAAAACAACATGAAAACACCAAAACCACATCAAATTCAAGCCTATGAACTTTGAAACTTCCAAATTTTGCCAAGTACGCCAAAACCAACCAAAACACCTTCGATTGACATGAAATTTTGCACACATACCCAAAATGACATTACAGACCTGTTCCAACTTCCGGAATCCCATTCCGACCACGATAGCCTATTTTCCACTGCCGACCGAAAATTGCCAAAAACTAACTTTCACCAATTCAAGCCTAATTCTACACTGGACATCAAAACTTCTTTCTGAACACACTCTTAAGTCCCAAATCACCTAACGAAGCTATCCGAGCCATAAAATCTGTATTCCGAGGTCGTTAACCAATAAGTCAACTCTCAGTTAACTTTCTCAACTTTTAGGCTACTTTAGGAGACTAAATGCCTCAATTCTCACCATGACCACTCCAGACTTACCAACTGACGCAACACAACAAAAACAGGCTAGCAATATATGACAAATGCAGAAATGGGGGAAACAGGGTAAATCTCACGGAACGACCGGTCGGGTCGTTACATCCTCCCCCTCTTAAATAAATGTTTGTCCTCGAACGGGTCTAGAAACATACTTGGAGTCTCGAATAAGTGAGCATATCTGCCCCGCATCTCCCGCTCGGTCTCCCAGGTGGCATACTCCACCGGCTTCTCTCTCCACTAAACCTTCACTGAAACTATATCCTTAGACCTCAGCTTCCGGACATGTCGACCCAAATATATACTGGCTCTACCTCATATGAAATATCACCCTCGAGATGAACCGTGCTTAAGTCTAAAACATGAGACGGGTCACCAACATACTTTTGGAGCATCGAAACGTGGAACACCGGATGAATACTCGACAAACTGGAAGGCATAGCAAGCCTATAAGACACCTCACCAATCCTCTAAAGCACCTCAAATGGCCCAATGAACCTGGGACTCTGCTTTCCCCTCTTCTCAAATCTCATAACACCCTTCATGGGCGACACCTTCAGCAACACCTTATCCCAACCATGAAAGACACATCTCGGACCTTCAAGTCCGCATAACTCTTCTGCCTAGACTGCACCGTGCGAAGCCGCTCCTGAATCAACTTCGCCTTACCCAACGCATCCTAAACCAAGTCTGTGCCCAATAGCCTAGCCTCGCCCGGCTCAAAACAACCAACCGGAGATCTGCACCTCCTACCATATAAAGCCTCATACGGAGCCATCTGGATACTCGACTGATAGCTGTTATTATATGTAAACCACGCTAGTTGCAGAAAATGGTCTTATGAACCACCAAAGTCAATCACGCAAGCACGCAACATATCCTCCAAAATTTGAATGGTACGCTCCGACAGCCCGTCGGTCTGAGGATGAAAAGATGTGCTCAACTCGACCTGAGTACCCAGCTTTCTCTGAACGGCTCTCCAAAATTGAGATGTGAACTGGGTACCTCTATCGGAAATGATAGAAACTGGAATGCCATGCAATCGAATAATCTCCCTGATATAAATCTCAGCTAACCGCTCTGAAGAATAAGTAGTACCAACAGGAATGAAGTGCGCGGACTTGGTCAGCCGGTCCACAATAACCCATACAGCATCAAACCTCCTCGAGTCCATGGGAGTCCAACTACGAAGTCCATGGTGATCCGCTCCCACTTCCACTCCGGAATATCAAATCTCTAAAGCAATCCACCTGGTCTCTGGTGCTCATACTTGACCTTCTGACAGTTGAGACACCGAGCCACAAACTCAACAATATCTTTCTTCATCTGCCTCCACCAATAATTTTGCCTCAAATTCTGATACATCTTTGCGGTACCCGGATGAATGGAATACTGCGAACTATGGGCCTCAGCTAGAATCAAATCTCGAAGCCGATCTACATTGGGCACGCAAATTCGGCCTTGCATCCTCATGACCCCATCATCACCAATAACCATATCCCTGGCATCACCGCGACGGACCCTGTCCTGAAGAACAAGCAAATGTGGATTATCATACTGGTGTGCTGTAATCCGATCGTAAAGAGAAGACCTGGAGGCTACACAAGCCAATACCCGCGGGGGCTCTGATAGATCCAATCTCACCAACTGACCCGCTAAGGCCTGAACATCAAGGGCTAATGGCCGCTCTGCTACTGGAAGGTAGGCTAGACTCCCCAAACTCTCTGCTCTGTGACTCATGGCATCACCCACTACATTGGCCTTCCCCGGATGATATAAGATAGTGAGGTCATAATCCTTGAGAAGCTCCAACCACCTCCTATGACGCAAATTCAGATCCTTCTTCCTCAGCAGATACTGCAAACTACGATGATTACTGAAAATCTCACACTGCACTCCATACAAATAATGCCGCCAAATATTCAAGGCATGAACAATGGCAGCTAACTCAAGATCGTGCTCTGGATAATTATTCTTGTGTACCTTCAAATGTCTAGATGCGTAGGCAATCACCCTACCGTCTTGCATCAATACCGCTCCCAAACCAACTCTAGAAGCATCACAATAGACTGTGTAAGAACTCGAACCAGTAGGCAAAACTAGTACCGGAGCTATGGACAATGCTGACTTGAGCTTCTGAAAGCTCTCCTCACACTCATCAGACCATCTTAATGGAGTACCCTTCTGGGTCAATCTGGTCAAAGGCGAAGCAATAGAAAAGAATCCCTCCACAAAGCGACGGTAATATCTCGCCAAACCAAGGAGACTCCTAATTTCTGTAGCTGAGGATGGTCTGGGCCAATTCTACACCGCCTCTATCTTCTTCGGATCAACCTGAAATATCCTCACTAGACACCACGTGCCCCAAGAAAGCTACTGCTCCAAGCCAAAACTCATATTTGGAGAATTTTGCATAAATCTTCTCCTCCCTCAACCTCTGTAACACAACTCTCAAATGCTGAGCATGCTCTTCCTGGCTACGAGAATAAACCAGGATGTCATCAATGAATACAATGATGAACGAATCAAGGTAAGGCTGAAACACATTGTTCATCAATTGCATGAACGCAGTTGGGGCATTGGTCAGCCAAATGACATAACTAGGAACTCATAATGACCATATCTGGTCCTGAAAGTAGTCTTCAGAATGTCAGAATCCCGAATCTTCAACTGATGATACCCAGATCTCAAGTCAATCTTGGAAAACACTCTAGCTCCCTGAATCTGGTCAAACAAGTCATCAATACGGGGCAAGGGATACCGATTCTTCACCATAACTCTTTTCAACTGCCGATAATCAATACACATACGCATGGACCCATCCTTCTTCTTCACGAACAACACCGGTGCACCCCAAGGTGACACACTAGGCCGAATGAACCCCTTATCTAGGAGTTCCTAAAGCTGCTCCTTCAATTCCTTCAGCTTCTTTGGTGCCATACGATAAGGTGGAATAGAAATAGGTTGGGTGCCTGAGACCAAGTAAATACCAAAATCAATATCCCTATCAGGTGGAATGCCTGGAAGGTTTGCAGGAAACACGTCCGAAAAGTCACGGACCATAGGAACTGAATCAATAGCGGGAGTCTCACCACTGACATCCCTTACAAAGGCCAGATAATATAAAAACCCTCTCTCAACCATGCGCTGAGCCTTCAGGTAGGAAATCACCCTGCTAGGCATATACTCGGAAGAACCTCTCCACTCAACCCTCGGACACCCTGGCATTGCTAAGGTCACGGTCATAGCGTGACAATCAAGAATAGCATGACACGGAGATAACCAATCCATGCCTAATATCACATCAAATCAATCATGCTGAGTAACAGTAGGTACACTCGGGTCTCCAGACCCCCAATAGATATCATGCACGGCCGATACACACGGTCCACAACAACAGTATCGCTCACCGGAGGCGACACATGAACAGAGGTAACTAGAGACTCACGTGGCATATCTAGAAAACGGGCAAAATATGAAGAAACATAGGAATATGTAGAACTAGGGTCAAATAAAGCCAAGGCATATCGGCAACAGACTGAGACAATACCTGTGATCACGGCATCTGAGGACATAGCATCTGGCCTGGCTGGAAATGCATACATGCGAGCCTGACCTCCTCCTGCTCGACCTCCCCCTCTAGGGCGGCCTCTGGCTGACTGACTACCACCCTTGGCTGCCTGGGCGGGTTGTGAAGTAAATGGAGCTGACATCGAGGGCTGGCCCCTCTGCTGAGAAGAACTACCGGGACGACGGGGACACTGCCTCCACGTTTTCCCAAACTCTCCACACTCATAACAACTCCCTGGTGCTGGAGGCAGGGACTGATAGAAACCCCTGGCACAAGAACAACCACTGGAAGACTCATGCATAGGAGAAATCTGAACTGGGGGTGCTCGCACTATGAGCTGGGAAGGCGCCAAAAGAAATACGGCTTGACTGAGAACCACGGGGACCATGCCCCGAAGATGCACCACTATACGCTGGGCGGGCTGACTGAGGAGACTTGAAAGAACGGCCCCAACCCTACTGAAACTGCCCCTTGAAGAGAGCACCACTAGAACTACCCGATCCACGAGGTCTCTTGGCCTCCCTCTTCTCCCGCTCCTGGCGGCGAACGGACTCAATGTATTGAGCTATGTCAACAACCTGCTCGAATGAAGCACCTGATACTCTCTCCCGAGTCATAAATAGTCGGAGCTGATAAGTAAGACAATCTACAAACCTCCTCACCCTCTCCCTATAAGTAGGGACAATCTCAGAAGCATGACTAGCCAACTCAGAAAACTTCATCTCGTACTGTGTAACTGATAACTCTCCCTGGCGCAGCTACTCAAACTGCATGTGTTGCTCCTCTCTGTGGGATTGAGGAACATAATTCTCCAAAACGATCGTCGAGAACTATTGCAAGGTGAGAGGTGCTGAGCCAACTGGCCTACGCCTCTCAAATGACTCCCACCAAGTAAAGGCAGCTCCCGCAAACTGAAATGTAACAAATGAGACCCCACTGGTCTACAAAATACCCGCAGTATGTAGTATCCTCTGGAACTTATCTAGAAACCCCTGGGCATCCTCGCCCTCTATACCGCTGAAAGTCGGAGGCTGAAGTCTGCTGAACCTCTCCAACCTGCGATGCTCGTCCTCTGGCATAGCAGGGACCACATAATCCTGGACCGAAGCAACTGGCTGAGCTGGGGCTGCTCCCGGTGCCTGAATACCTCGTGCAGCCTGCTTAGGTGTCCGGGCAGCTGGAGTCTGATTGCCTCCCCCGGCCTGAGTTGTGGTGGCAGTAAATGGCGACTGCCTGAGTCAAACTGGTGCACACTGTCAATATCTGAGATAGAGTCTCCTGAAGACCCGGAATAACCATAGGCACTGATGGTGCCTGAGCCTGTTTCGCTGGAACACCATCGGCGGGAACCTGATCCTGATCGATAGGGGGATCCTATGGTACTGTCCCGGCTGCTGCGCGGGATGGCCCCTACCTCTACCACAGCATCGACCGTGGCCTCGACCTCTCGCTGGTCTAGCCGGTGTCTGGTCACTGTGATCGGTATTGTGTGTCCTCACCATCTGTGAGAGAATGAAACAACGTAAGTTTAGATTTCAAGAATCAATAGATTAGCACGAAAGAGTTCAAGAAGATAGAATATTTCCTAAAAGTTTGGCAGCCTCTCAAAGATAAGTACAGACGTCTCCGTACCGATCCGCAAGACTCTACCGAACCTGCTCATGACCATTGAGTCCTATATAACCTAGGCTCTGATACCAAACTGTCACGACCCCAAATCCTAAATTGGTCGTGATGGCGCCTATTGTGGAACTAGGCTAGCCAATAATCACATGTTTACAGTTTCTCTAAAAATCCCAACCAATTTCAAGCATTTCATAAGATATACAAAATTTACTAAATACATTAGGCCAATAAATAGTTCAACCAACCCCAGAACCCGGAGCCAACATATCATGAGCATCTAGGAGAGATAAGACAAAAAGGTATACTATTATAATACAAAACTCCGAATAAATAGCTAGGTACAACACGAAGGGAAAATAGAGATGTTGCGGAAGCTGAATAGCTACCTCTATATCCCGCACTCCCGCTCTGCACGGAATAGATAGTTAATGCTCGGTATCTGCACCTGAATGTGCACACAGGGGTGCAGGGAGTAATGTGAGTACGCCAACTCAGTAGTAATGAAAGTAAATCAAGTCTAAGCGGCAAGAAAACACATAAAAATCAATGTCATCAATTCACAATATGCATAACCTTTCTTTCCAATAGTGTGAACATAGATATATGAAATCATCATGCCTTAAAACTAACTTCAGAAAATTCCTTTGAAAAATGCATATTTTCAAACACTTCAAATCGAAAGATTTAGTATGAAATGAAGTGAATCATAAAGAGGCCCCTCGGGCAAACATATTTCATAAATTCAGAGTGAAAGTGGTAAAATCATAAGTAGCCCCTCGGGAAAAAACATGTATCATAATCAGCCCCTCGGGCATGCCTCACAGTCACTCATAATCAGCCCCTCGGACATACCTCACCATCACTCATAATCAGCCCTTCGGGCGTACCTCACAGTCACTCATGCCTCCTAATCACTCGTCACTCGGTGCGCTCACTAGGGGTGTGTGCAGACTCCGGAGGGGCTCCTTCAGCCCAAGCGCTAATATCAAGCCACCTAGTGGCGTATCATATCCTCACAATCAGGCCCTCAGCCTCACTCAGCAGAACCTCTCAAAATCTCCTCGGGCGAATCAGTAAAACGGGGTACTCGACCCAAAGCATCATTTTTTAAATCTCAAAGTAGTGTAAATCACGCTGAGTTTCGAAAACAGTAAGCACAATGTGACTGAGTGAATTCATCAATAAACAGTGGGGAAAACAACAGTAAAAACCCCCCAAGGGGTCTAAACAGATCGGCACGAGGCCCCAAACACGACTTATAGCCCAAATAGTGCAACAATCTTTAGAACATAGTTTAACATAAGGTTTTGAGTAAAATATGAAACTCAATAGTTGTCGCGGAGAGGACCAAGTCCAATTCAAAAATCAGTGAGCGCCACATAATCGTCATCCGACATGTGCGCCATTCTAAAATGAGTGAGAAATATGAAGTCTGGGGTTTCATACCCTCAAGACAAGATTTATAACCATTACTTACCTCTACCGGGCCACAACACTAGTCCGCTATGCTCTTGCCCCTCAAATTGGCTCCTGATTGCTCTGAATCTAGCCAAAACCACTTTAACATCATCAATATATACTAAAGGAACACAACTCAATCGAAAACTATCAAATTATACAAGAATCTCGAAAT
The DNA here is from genome assembly GCA_005239505.1 of Nicotiana paniculata. Lineage (NCBI taxonomy): Eukaryota > Viridiplantae > Streptophyta > Magnoliopsida > Solanales > Solanaceae > Nicotiana > Nicotiana paniculata. The sequence goes on along the minus strand of MDKI01231201.1, from coordinate 25,164 downwards.
TCGGCCAAACTCGAGCCCCAGGCCCACGTCTCATAATTTGATTAATTTTACATCACTAGAAACCTCTACCTCCCACGATTCTATATATACCAAAAACATCACAATCGGACCACAATTGCCTACCCAAATTGCCAAAAGAATTTTCCAATCCTCCACCCATTTTTTTTCCCAACCATTTCCTATTTTAATCCTTCAATTTACAAGCCTAATCCAAACAAAAATAACATATAAACGATTTTAATAACCCGCGTACTTACCCCCACTGAAGAACCACGAATTCTCTCTTCAATTTGCCTTCAAATGAGCTCCAACCGCATGCAACAATGGTGAAATGAATAAAATTTCACGGAGTTATCTTTTTATATTGTTCGGCCCAGCAATTCCGCACCTGCGGACACTTAATCCCACCTGCAGACCCACACCTGCGGTCCCAGGTGCGCACCTGCACAATCCCACTAATGGACCAATTTTCGCACCTACGGCCACTTCTCTGCACCTGCGTCTTCATAGGTGCGGCCAACTCTTCGCATATGCGGATTTCCCCTGCCTAGACTTCTTTCGCACCTGTGCATGGCCTTTTGCACCTGCGATATCGCACCTACGGCTACCCATCCGCAGGTGCGGCCAACACCAGAAACTTACGCCAGCAGCCATTTGCTGCAAATTTCCAAGTTCAAAACTCCGCCAACCATCCGAAATCATTTCCGAGCCCCTCGGGGCCCCTACCAAACATACCAACACACCCCATAGCATTATTCCAACTTATTCGAGCCTTCGAAACACCAAAAACAACATGAAAATACCAAAATCGCATCAAATTCAAGCTTATGAATTTGAAACTTCCAAATTTCGCCAACTATGCCAAAACACCTCCGATTGACCTGAAATTTTGCACACATACCCAAAATGACATTACAGACCTGTTCCAACTTCCGGAATCCCATTCCAACCCTGATAGCCTATTTTCCACTACCGACCAAAAATCGCCAAAAACTAACTTTCACCAATTCAAGCCTAATTCTACAGCGGACATCAAAACTTCCTTCCGAACACACTCCTAAGTCCCAAACCACCTAACAAAGCTATCTGAACCATAAAATCTATATTCCGAGGTCGTTCACCAATAATCAACTCTCAGTTGGCTTTCTCAACTTTTAGGCTACTTTAGGAGACTAAATGTCTCAATTCTTACCATGACCACTCCGGACCCAAACCAACTGACCCAACACAACAAAAACAGGCTAACAATATATGACAAATGCAGAAATGGGGGAAACAGGTAAACTTCACAGAAAGACCGGTCGGTCGTTACAGGCAAGTTTTGGTTAAGGATAGTAGTGTGCTAGCAAGGAAAAGTATCAATTTGTAGATAATTTGGAAGGAACTTGGAAAAATTACGACAGCTTGGTGACGGGTTGGATCAGCAGGGTAACGGATGTGATTGGCTCTTTTGGTTCTTATGATGTAGTGAGTTTCTACAGGTGTTTTGGATACCCTCGGGTTTTGATGGCTTGCGTAGCTTGGTTGAATTAGATGGAGTCAGTCCTAACGGTTTGGTTAAGTGCAAATTAGGGGTGTTCAAAACCGATCCGAAACCAAAAACCGATCCGAAACCAAAAACCGATCTGAAACCAAAGCTTAATGGCTTATTGGTATCGGGTTAACGGTTTAATGGACGGAGAACAAATTAAATTTTTTTTATTAACGGCTTATCGGTTTGGGGGTGGATTGTTTAATTTTCTTAACGGATAATCCATTAACCCATTAAGAATATATATATATATATATATATATATATATATATATATATAATTTCTTTTATCTATCTTTATCCATATATATATATAAAATATAAAAAACCCTTCCACAGAGTTCCAGTACTTTGTCTCTACTCTCTAACGCGTAAGACAGAAACCCTAACGTCCCTCTCATCTCGTCTCGTCGACTTATAGCACCAGCAGTACCCTAACGCCTCTCCCTCTCGCCGTCTCGCCTCTCCATCTCACCATAGCTAGAGCAGCAGTTAGCAGATTGTAAGTTTGTTTTCTTTTTGATGTCTTTAAAATCAAAGAAAAGATACATTTGATATTTTTTGGGTGCACTGCATCTCCTTAACAATTCTGGTTTTTCCTCTTATATGTTCTGGGTAGGGGGAAGAGGACAGTTTCATTTAGACATTTCTTCAAACATATTTTCTCCAATTCATGATTTAAGAAAACCCAGAACACCAAGTATAATGCGCTTTTTTTTGTGGTTTTCCTCTTGGTTGTTTGAAGAGCGGTACAGAGCAATATCCTTGAGGGAATATGAATCATACTGATGCATATCATTTGTTAATCTTAAGCAAAACTGTGCAGTTCTCTGAATCATACTGATGCATATCATCTGTGCAGTTCTCTGAATCGATTTTATGCAGTGAATCACTGTTTAATTAATGTAACATTCCCTTATCATATAACTTAGTTTAAGCCAATTTTGTTTAATTTCATATTTCAATGTAAAGGAACAGATAAAAGGGGAAAAGGAGGAAGAAAGGTTATTAAGATTCTCACTTTCAAATTGATAGATTTTAGAAAGAAAATGTGGTTCTTCTTATCCCTACTTATTTTATCAAAATGGTCAAATTTGAGAAGATGAACACCCCTATTTATGCTTAGTTATGGAAGAATATTGTATACTGAGAATGATAAGTATCTGAAATTAAAACTTTTTTTCCTTTTCTTTTCTTGTTGTAGTGACTCATACATGGCTGAAAATATACAAAGTGATAAGGTGATGATGGGTGAAAGTGGGTCTTCTAATTCAAATGCAACAAGTCAAGCTCAAACAACAGAGTCAAATATAACCAAAAAAAGGAGAAAAAGGTATGTTGTGTGGGATCATCTTACAGAAATTACTACTTCTGAAGGGAGTACAAAAGAAAAATGTGACTATTGCTTTATTGAGTATGTATTTAAGACCAAAGACGGTACGTCGACACTTTTTTCTCATATGATTAAGTTTCCTAAACGCCCTACTATTTTTTATAAAAAAACAATCAAATTTAGGCTTTCAATCTGCTCCGGAGGGTAGTCAGGTGACGTAGCTGTTGTTACTTAGAAATTTGATTAAGAAGAATGTAGGAAGGTTGTGACGACCCAAAGGGGTCATCACCTATTTTATTACCCATTCTGTACTTTCAAGGACTTCAAAACCTCATCTGTAGTTGCCTCGATTTACGTGTGCAGTCCGGGCGCGTAGCCGGACAGCTTAAATATGAAATTCTGTGAAAAATGCTAAGATTTGATATTAAAATGAATAAATTTGACTTCGGTCAATATTTTGGTAAACGAACCTGGACCCGTGATTTGACGGTCCTGGAGGAAAATATGGGACTTGGACGTATGCCCGGAATCGAATTCCGAGGTCCCAAGCCCGAGAACTGAATTTTTGAGTAAAATTGTTTTCTGAAAATATTTAGGGAAATTAAAAATGAAATCTGATTGGAAAGTGATGGTATCGGGCCCGAATTTTGGTTCTGGTGCCCGGTACAGGTCTTATATACGGTTTAAGCACTTTCCGTAAAGTTTGGTTGAAATCAGATTTCGTTTGACGGGTTTCGGACTTAAAATGGAAAATTTGATGTTATATGAACTTTGATAGAATTCATGGATTTTGAGGCTTAATTCGATGTATATAGTTGTTTTGGCGATTTGATCGCACGGACAAGTTCGTAGGATGTTATGTGAGTTATCTGTGAAATTTGGTATCATTCTGAGTTGTGTAGGTCAGTTCGGCACGTTGTTAGCGAAGTTTAGAAGATTTAAATTCCTAAGTTTGGTTCTTAATGTTTGGGGTTGTGATTTCGAGTTCAGCATTGTTTTGAATGTTCTGAAGGCTCGAGCGAGTCCGTAATATGATTTGGGACTCGTTGGTATATTTGGACTAGGGCTCGGGTGGGCCCAGGTGCCTTCTGGGCACCTAACGGGGCTAAAAAACTAGCAAACAAGGCTGCTGGTGCACCTGCTCTGGTGTGACCGCAGGTGCGATTGCCTAGTATCGCACGTGCGAGACCGCAGGAACGGTCCCAGGCATCGCAGGTGCGATCACCAATGGCCTGGCTAGTTATCGCAGGTGCGGAGAATGTATCGCAGGTGCGAAACCGCACCACTTCACAGGTGCGATCCTAGACACCCCTAGCCCAATTCCGCAGGTGCGAGATTCTTCTCGCAAGTGCGAGATCGCAGGTGCGAGATCGCAGGTGCGAGATCGCAGGTGCGATCCCTAGAGCCGTAGGTGCGAGATCACTGTTCAGGCAGTGAGTTTTAAATATGGGTTTTAAACCCATTTTTCTCATTTTCCATCTTCTCCCTTAGGCGATTTCCTCCATTTTTAAGAGCTTTCAACCAGATCCTATAAGGCAAGTGAACTCTACCCGGAAATTTGTTTCATTCATGCATCCAAGCCTAATTAACTACACAAACTAGTGCAAAAATGCAAGAAATTGGGTAGTAACCTAGAACTTGTGATCACTTGAGAATTTTCTGTGATATGGCCATGAAATCAAGTAAAAATTGTATATTAATGATCCTTAGGCTTTGGGTGAGTGTTCCCTACGAGAATTACAAGAATCCGAGCGAGCGGGCCCAGGGTCGAATTTTGATAATTTCGGAAGAATGCTAAGAAATGGATAATTAGGCCATGTAATTGAATTATTGAATCCTTATTGATATACTTGAGTTGATTATGCCTAGATAATACCATTCCGGAGTTGAATTCTAAAGGAAAGGTGGTGTTAAAGAGTTAATTGCTATACTTTGGACCCGAGGTAAGTGTTTAGTCTAACCTTAGCTTGAGGGAATAGGAGTTGAGTATTATTTGCTATTTGCTAATTGTCAAATATGATGTATATGCATGGTGACGAGTATCTATAAATTGGTGTCTAGCATGACCGTGAGTCCCTATATTGTGAATATTATGACTTTGTTGTAAATTCTATGCCTCATTGATGATTTCTATATGATGTAAAGGGCATGTGAAGGAATATGAGGTAATTACATTCTTTGGAGCATTGGCTTAAATTGTGAAACGAATAATGAAGAAATGTGAGATATTACATTCTTTGGAATATTGGCTCAAATTTTGAAACGAATAAGGAAGAAAGATGAGATATTACATTCTTTGGAGCATTGGATCAAATTGTGAAATGAATCAATTATGAAATGAAAGTGAAAGAAAGAGAAAGAGCTATTGAAATATACCCTTGTCGGGTCATCGTTGTAGAGTTCCCTTGCCGGGATTTAATTATTTGATTGATGTTCCCTTGCTGGGATTTAATTGTTTAATTGATGTAACCTTGCCGGGATTTAATTGTTTAATTGATGTTCCCTTGCAGGGATTTCTATTTTTATTCTGTTTACTCCCTTGCCCTTGTTTGTGATTTCTGTTTGGGTGAGGAAGAGTGTTAAAGCACGAAGGGTGATGCCGTGTCATGTTTTATATTATTATGCACGAGCGGACATTCTGTGCCATGTTTTATATTTATTATGCACGAGGGGACATTCCGTGCCATGTTTATATTGATTATGCACGAGGGGACATGCCGTGCCGCATCTTTCACTGTTTAATCTGTGTTGTCATTTCCCGTTATTATTTTCAGATATTTCAGACTGTTGTTTTTCGTTTCTGTTATTTCAGTATTTGCTATCTCTTACCCCCAGCATGTCCTCCCCGTAATTGTATTCTTGTTAGTTTCTGCTATACTATTGAACTGCACAGGTACACTTTGTTGTCGTGTCTTAGCCTCGTCACTACTTCGCCGAGGTTAGGCTCGACACTTACTCAGTATATGGGGTCGGTTGTACTGATGCTACACCTGCACTTCTTTATGTTGTGTCGATTACGCAGACGGACCCGGAGTACATCATTAGTGGGAGTGTCTTCCAGCTTATCCTAGAGGCTTCAAGGTATACCCGTTGGCGTTCGTGGGCCTTGGCGTCTCTTCCATCCCTTTGTCTTCACTTCTTTCTTGTTTTTTTTTCTAGTTTCAGAGACAGCTATGCATTCTCTTTTCAGACTTGTATTTAGCACTCTTATAGACAGTTTGTGAGTTTGTGACTCCAGGTTTTGGGAAAGTTTATGCGATGTTGTATTATATTGTCCTTATTTAGCTTGAAGCCATATTGATTTCCGCTGTTGAATTGCGAACCGTTTAGTTTATCCTATTAAATTGATGTTAATATGATAGTTTATCTATACACATTGGCTTGTCTAGCGGGTTCAACGTTAGACGCCATCACGTCCAGATGGTAGGATTTCGGGGCGTGACAAAGGCATTATGTCATATGGTAATAGTTGATGAGATTCCTTTTAGCTTTGTTGAGAAAGAAGGTTTTAGAGACTTTATTAAAGTGGTGCAACCTTATTCTCGGATCCCTTCCCGTAGTACTGGAACTAGGGATTGTTTTGATCTTTTTAATGAAGAAAAGCAAAAGTTGAAGAGGTTTTTTATAGAAACAAAACAAAGAGTATGTATTACCACTGATACCTGGACTTTTATACAAAGAATCAATTACATGTGTATCAGTGCCCATTGGATTGATAGTGAATGGAATATGCATCAGAGAATAATTAATTTTTGTCCTATTGTTAGTCATAAAGGCGAAGATATGGCAAATGGTATTGGTAGGTGCTTACGTGAGTGGGGAATAAATAAGATCTTCACTGTCACAGTTGATAATGCAAGATCAAATGACGTGACAGTAAAAGAATTGTCTAAGCAATTAACAAAAATGGGAACTAATTTGATGAATGGTACTCACCTTCACGTGAGATGTATGGGTCACATCATGAATCTTGTGGTCCAGGATAGTTTAAAAGAATCTTCAGTGTCTATTGAACGTATTAGGCATGCAATGAGATATGTTAGGCAGTCTCCTGCGAGGTTGAAGACGTTTCAAGAATGTTTTGATGATGAACAACTCAATTGTAAAAAAACATGATGCTTAGATGTTCAAACTAGGTGGAATTCCACCTACTTGATGTTGCGCAGGGCTGTTGAATTTGAAAGTGCATTTTCACATTATGCTTCTAGGTAAATTGGCTTAAGACATTATCTTGAGCATTCTTATATTGATGTTGGAATTCCTACGGTCGAACTTTTGAGGAGTGATTGGGAGAATGTAAAAAGAATTACAAAGTTTCTTGAAATATTCTATCTTCTTACTTTGAAGATATCTGGATCATGTTATGTTACATCGAATATTCATTTTCTAGAAATTTGCGCAGTTGCTATTTATTTGAAGCAATTGATAGCAAATGAGGATACAATTTTAAGTGAAATTGAAAAGAGTATGAAACAAAAGTTTGATAAGTATTGGGGTGATCCGGGGAAAATGAACAAGATAATTTTTATCTCGTGTATTTTGGATCCACGTTACAAGATCGAATCAGTTGGCTATGCACTTGTAAAGATGTTTGGTGTAGATCCGGGGGAAACTATACAAGCAGAAGTGACGAAGTACATGACTTCATTATTTAGTCAGTATGTAAAGTCCGGCTCAAAAGGTGTTGTGCTTGCTTCATCTTCAAATTTTTCTTCGTTAGACACTTCGACTTCCGGACTTTCTGGAAGTCAAGCAACCACCCAAAATATAGGACTTTTAGAATCACTCATGCAAGATATCAAAATATATAAAAGTGGGAGTGGAGGTGTTGATACTAGAACAGAGTTAGATAAATATTTAGGTGAAGAAATTGAGGATGACGCTAAAGAATTTGATGTTCTTCTTTGGTGGAAATTGAACTCAGCTAGATTTCCTATTCTTGCGGAGATGGCTCGTGATGTATTAGCTATTTTGGTTTCTAGTGTGGCATCCGAATGTGTGTTTAGTACGGGAGGACGTCTTCTTGATTCATTTAGGAGTTCATTAACTCCTAAATTGGTGCAAGCTCTAGTGTGTCTTCAAGATTGGCTTAGAAATGAAAAATTAAAACAACCTGTTAGTGTTGAGGAAGATCTTGATAAAATCGAGCAGCTTGAACAAGGTAATAATATTGTTACTATATTTGTTGTATATAAGTGTTGTTGATATGATTATATTTATCGCACGACTCATTATATTAATTTTTTTCTTCAGATTTAGTCAGCAATGGAAAATACCCTTCTGTAATTGACGTGTAGTGTTAATATATCTGGTAAGAATTCGAATTTAACCCATCAAGGCTTCAAGTGTTGAATCTTACTGTTTTGTTGGGGTCTGAATCTTATTGTTTTGTTGATATCTCTTAATGTTGTTATTTGTTTGTTTACTCTAAAATTTGGTTTTTAGAGAAATCTGATGCTGGTTGATATCTAAGTTTCATTTTACTTTGTGGTTTTTCTACTTTGCAATATTAAGGTATATGAATTCATCAAATTCTTCAATTTCAAGGGTTCTGCTGCTTCATTTTTAAATGATCCATTGATGGCCGTCCATTTACCTGTTAGCATTTTTTGGGCATTTGTTTCAAGGGTTCTGCTGTAGTGTTGTTTGCTGCTTCAGTTTTGCAGGATCCTAATTTTCACTTTGGCATTTGTTTGATACTAATAATTGAGTTCTTCTCTCCAGGCATGGCTGAAGTGGTTTCTGTCATACCAAATATATACAAGAAGCTACATACTACAAGATCATGGGATTTTTGGTTAGCCTGCAACTATAAAAAGAAGATTGAAAGGGGAGGGGAGAGAAACAGTATCATGGGTGTCTGCAACTATTTTGTTGGGGTCTGAATCTTATTGTTTGGCTGAAATCAATGTATTTGAAAATACTTATGGATTAATCAATGTACTTATGTAATGTAGTCTACTTTGGGATGTAATATTGTAATGGTAGGTGATCACAGACATGTGTATTGACTATTGAGCAGTGACGTTAACATATTGAGGAGCAATGAGCAGTGACACTCAATATTGAACTTTTCTTCAGTTTTTCCTCACGTTAACAATTTAACATATTGAGCAGTGATGCTCAATATTGTTGATTAACATACTGGATGTACGCGGTCAGCAAATAATTAGTGCAGTAATGAACGCAATATAGATTGAATTATGTCGATAAACCGCCCGATAAGAGCTAAATCGATACCAGTCCGCCCGATATCTTATCTGGTGGCTAGCGGATTAATACATTTAAAAGCCGATAATTGATAATCCAAACTCTTAAGAGTAAATAACCATCAAATTCGCCCGATAAGCAGCCCTAGTGCAAATGGGCTTCATAGAATTCTTGATGGTTTTCTACCATGGTTAGAGATGTATATTTCCTACTGGAATGAAGAGCATGTGATGTATAGTGATTTTCTCCTAGATGGGATCAAAATTAAGGTTCTTGGCTAATTGAGTATGTAGTTTCTTGTGACTCGGAGTGGATTATAAAGTTCTCGTATTTATCATAGGATGGCATGGTATATGCGGTGTGTTGTGTAGGATCAAGATTGGCATGTGAAAGGTCACGACTCAATTTTGAAAGGAAGGTCATAAATTCTTAGGAAGCATCGATGGTTTCAGATGACTAGGTAAATGATATTACTATTTGGTATGGTTTGATGATAGTGTACATTTCAGAAAGGGCGGTGTGTTTTGATTTATGGATACTTCATTGGTATTGTGGCATTCTCCTAGTTGATCGACTATTGATATTCAATTCTCTCATGAGGCACGGATGAACTTTTAGAAGTATTTTGTGTGGGATGGTCGCGTGTATGAGATCTATTAGACATTCAGGTGGTGGAGTTGAGATCAGATATGGTTATTCGTATGTTCTATGGATTTGGAGATAGGGAGTTCTCGTGAATAGATTATTTTGTGGATGTGGACTGTGAAGATGAATCCAAGGTTAGTCATAGGTTAGTATGTGTTGTGATTCAGTCATTGTGGATGTTCGGAGGGTTATCTATCTATTATGAGTGACCAAAGCTAGTTTGGGGTTCATTGGTAGGCCTAATATGGATGTATGTTCTGCATCGAGTCGGATTTGTTGACTCCGAACTGCCATTGTTGAGGGATGTGCCATTCAGTTGATGTTGAGCTTATTCGTGTTCTGAAATTATCTGTGAGTTACTCTTCTATTCTACGAGGGGCTGTGATTTGTTGGTTATATGTACATATGGTGCGGTTCTATTGGGGTTTTATAGCGGAATTTGAGCTAGAAGAGTATTGGGTATTGCTTGGTTGATGGTGTATTGGTATACTCTTTCGGGTTTTGTGTGGCGTGGTGTAATTTGCTTCTCCGTGGTTATGTTAATGCACTTTGGGTGCTTGATGTAAAATTTTGCGTGGTTATTGATTTTGACCAGGGTGGCTCGAGGTATATATAATATGGACTAGCGTTTGGATGGTTCACGCATTGTAGCGGAGTTATGTTGAGACATTATACTTTGTGTTAGATTCGTATGTTTTGGTTCTATGATGTGTGCTAGGCTCTTAACATGGCGTTGTGGTGGTACTTGTTAAGCTGGCAGAACAGTTCTCTCGTTTGAGTCATTTTCATGATTGTGTACATTTGGGATGCTGCTATTGGGTGCACTAATTCACAGGTTATGGCTTTGGATTGTATTAATGTGTCATGGCACCAAAGTGGTCGTGTTGGATGATATGAGGTCATTGGACCTAGAATTAATACTATCAGAATTGATTACAGCGTGGTTGGAAGAATAATATTGAAAGTCGGCTTAGAAATTTGCTATAGTCCTTGTCGAAGGAGAGGAGCTCCATGACTTGTTGATCTGACGAATGGTTATGAGTTTCTGTGTGTTTCTTTCATCATTGGCAGTATATGAAGGTGTTAGAACGAGTCTTTGTTTGATAAGAGGTTTATGATCTGCACTAGGTTGTTTTGAACAGTTACTGTGATTAGAAATTATCGCTATGAGTGTTTGAATTATGTAGAATATCATGTGATTTCATCTTGGGTTATGAATATGGCTTGATACAGCTTGTTCAGACTTATACAGTGTGTAGATGCGAGATTCTGATCTTATAGAAAATTCCGGATGTGGAAATTGGATTCTAAGGTTTTGGGCTAGGTTGGATTAAGAAATTTCAGTTCTGTTGTGTTATCAGAACTATATGGAATAGGGTGACGTGGGATGACCCCCGGATATGTCCATGGTAAGGTTATACGGTGATTTGATGGATTTTGGAACAACTCTAGGCATGTTCAAGGACGAACATATGTTTAAGTGGGGGAGGATGTAATGAGCCAACCGGTCGTTTTGAGCATTTTCACTTCGCTCGATTGTTTGAGGGCATGAGTAGCTCCGTATAATGTATTACGACTTATGTGAATCATCGGTTTTGGTTTTCAGATCATTCGAAATTGATTTAGAAGAGTAATTCTCAACTAGAAGCTTCAAATTGGAAAGGTTTGACCAAGTTTGACTTTTTAGTAATTGACCTCGGACTGGATTTCTAATGGTTCTGTTTGCTCCATTGGGTGATTTTGGACTTAGGAGCGTGTCCGGATCGAGATTTGGAGGTCCATGGTAGAATTTGGCTTGAAATGGCGAAAGTTTGAATTTCGGAAAGTTTGACCAGGAGTGGACTTTTTGATATCAGGGTCAGATTCCAATTCCAGAAGTTGGAGCAGGTCAGTAATGTCAAATGTGACTTGTGTGTAAAATTTGAGGTCAATCGGACGTGATTTGACAGGTTTCGGCATTAGTTGTAGAAGTTGAAGTTTCAAAGTTTAAAGATTTCGAATTGAGGTGTAATTCATCGTTTCGATGTAGTTTTGTGTGTTTTGAGGCCTCGAGTAGGTCTGTGTTAAGTTATGGGACTTGTTGGTATGTTTTGATGGGTCCCAAGGGGCTCGGCGTGTTTCAGATTGATTTGGGATCATTTTCTTCAATGTTGCTATTGTTGGTTCTGGTGTGACCGCACCTGCAGTTGGCACGTGCATGTGTGGTGGTCGCAGAAGCGATGAAGTGGTCACAGGAGCGACAATAGTGTTGGGTGAGGAAGACCGCAAAAATGGAGATATAGGCGCATATGCAGATGCGTAGGTGCGAAATGATGGAGCGCAGGAGAGAGGTTTTTGCAGGTGCGGATGGTCGCACACACCTGTGATGTTGCAGAAGCGGGTATGATATCCGCAGGTGCAATGGTCGAGTCCTCAGTTGATTCCGCAGAAGTGGAGGTTATGTCGCAGAAGAGGCTAATGTGTTCGCAAATGCGGAAGTGCTGGGCAGAATGTTAAATACAAGGGTTCGCGATTTTGGATTTATTTTTACAAAGTGCGGATTTGGGCGATTTTGGAGCAATTTTTATCACAAGGATTGGATAAGTGTTCTACACTTAGTTTTGATTATATCTCATGAATCTATCTTCATTTTTAGCAATTGGTTGGTGAATTTAAAGAGGAAATTGGGGGTTTGGCCTAAAGTTTCTAAATATTATTTTTTGAGTTTTTAACACCTATTTGGAGTCGGATTTGAATGAAACTAGTATGGTTGGACTCGTAATTGAATGAGTTGTCAGATTTTGTGAGTTTTGTCAAGTTTCGAGGTGTGGGCCCGGGTGTGATTTTTGGTCGGATTTGGGATTTGACTTAGTATTTGATCTTTATCATTTGTAATTGCTTCCTTGGTCTTTATCTGATGTACTTGAGTTGCTTTTGGCTAGTTTTGAGCCGTTCGGAGGTCATAATGCGCGTGATGGCATTCTTGGAGCATCGCTTGGCTTGCTCGATGTCGAAATTGGCTTGTTTAAGAGAAGTAACTCTTCTAAAGTTAGTATTGAGGGTATAAAACCCCAAGTTACGTGATATGTGATTGATGTTGAGGTGACGCACATGCTAGGTGACAGGTGTGTGGGCGTGCACCCTGTGAATTGTGACTCTATTGTCTTTAGGGAACTGTATAGTGGCCCTACTTTGTTGATATCTGTGTTTTTTACCATGTGATAAAGTAATTGAGTTGTACATCATGCAAGATATCCTGTTTAGGCTTTATGCTGATATTGCTGGGGCCCATAGTGGTCGTTCCTTGCTGTCATCTCACTGATCATATTGATATTTCGTAATCAGTCATATTCATGCATTCATATCATATCTAAGTCTCAGTTGTTATTTATTGATACATCATATCATTGTTGACGTGTTGGTTTTATGACATTGAGAGCCCGAGAGACTGAGAGATTGATGACTGAGTGAGGTCGGGGGCCTGATGGTGAGGATGTTTATGGGATAGGTTTGCAACATATTTTATTGATTTATGCTTGAGTGAGACCGAGGTCCTGATTGATTTATGCCATGATTGGCTTGTAATAGCGCTTGGTCTAAAGGATCCCCTCTGGAGTCTGCACACCCCCACTGAGCATAAGTACCTACTGAGTGAGAGTGTCGAGTGTTGAGTGTCGAGTGATTGGGAGGATTGAGTGACTGTGAGGAACGAGAGGCTGTGAGTACTGACTGACTGGGAGGACTGAGTGAATTGATACTCTGCGAGGATGCATATGGTTTTATTGCTGAGTCGCATCGCATTTGACAGAGACATGACATATAGGCATAGAGATTTATTTTCCTCATGTTGTACGGTATCACGTCATTCATGACTTTCTACACACATCGATATGTGATTATCGTAAAGATCCGTAAAATTTTATGGCTAAAAATAATGCCCAAATAGGTCCCCGTGTTGTTATTACTGTAGAAATTCTTAAAACGGACCCTTTTTGAGTAAAAAGTATCCCGAGACTTAAAAGATATAATTTTCCAGATTTGTGCAGGTCTGCGGTCAACTATGCAATCGCAGATCAGGTATGCGGGCCGCATAGTGGTCGCATACCTGGACAGCTTATTGTCCATTTTGAGGACAGCTATGCGGCCTAGAATACGATTGCATTTCACGAATGCGGGCCGCATAGTTGTCGCATTCTTGCACCTTGACTTTTGCAGAGGGAGTTATGCGACGCACTATGCGATCGCATAACAGGTATACGGACCGCATAGTGGTCGCATACATGGGCAGTCTACTTTTGTTTTTGGCCCATTTGAGGGTCATTTATGCGACAAGAATGCAGACCGCATAGCAGGAATGCAATCCGCATTTCTGCTTCGGGACTGTTAAATTTCTAATTTTATACCCGACCCCCAGTTCATTAAAACACCCCACCCCATTCATTTTAAGCTCATTTTCTGATAAATTAGAGAGAGGAGAGAGCTCCGTTCTAGAGAGAGAAAGTTCCAACTTCATCAAATTTGTTCCCCCATCACTACTCAGGCCTGGAATTGATCAAGTAGGACACCATTTTCTTTACTACAAGAGGTAAGCTTCCACCCCATCAACCTTAATTTCTAGATTTTTGTTAAAATAAAACATGGTTAGGTGAGTTCATGAAGATAGGGGTAGGAGTCTTGCATGCATGTAACCAACTAGTCATAATCTAGTAAAAGGAAATGGGTTAGAGTAATCTTTCACTAAAAAGAGGCCATTTAATCTAAAGGAACACATAGTGTTTGATAGAATGCTCAAGTGAGTTCAAGACATGATCATTATTCCTAATTCTAAGTTCAATTATGCCACATTATGAACTATATTGAAGGTGCTAGAAGGTCTGGTGAATTGTGGTAGAAAATTAAAGGGGAATTCCGATTCAAGGTATGTATGGCTAACTTTAATCTTTGTAGAGTTACCTTGTCGGTGTCCGACCACACGGTATGAAATTCTTGCTTGAGCATATGTGAATTGATTGTCCTGCTGTGTTGAGGGGTACGAGTTCATTCTCTGATTTTCTTAAGTCGATTACCATGCTAATTGATTTTATGAAGGGTGATTCTTTGTTCTTATCCTACCATGTGTAAGGTTCGTTAAATGTTCGAATATGTCAATATGGCAGTATGTGCTACTAAATAAAGGAAGGTTAACATACTCTAATGCGGAAAGGTATCTAATTGCTAAGGGCCGAGTGTGGAAATGATGAAAAGAAACTGTGGATTTATGTAATTGAGTTAAATAATGATGCCAACACCGTATGTGAATTACTGTTTGGTAAGGATTATTGTGCCTTGACTTCATATAGTTGTTGGTTATTGTTGCTATGAAATGTGAAGGTACGGTGGGATCGGGTTGCGCGCCGCAACACGAAGTAATAAGGGTGGAGAGGTAATAAGGGTGATGAAAATGTACGGTGGGATCGGGTTGCGCGCCGCAACAGATAAATAATTGAAATGAGTGACTGTGGAATCTC
Source organism: Nicotiana paniculata (assembly GCA_005239505.1). Lineage (NCBI taxonomy): Eukaryota > Viridiplantae > Streptophyta > Magnoliopsida > Solanales > Solanaceae > Nicotiana > Nicotiana paniculata. The sequence goes on along the minus strand of MDKI01231201.1, from coordinate 9,959 downwards.
CATTTGTAACTTTCTGTATATCTGTATGGTACTTGTGTGGTTACCCTGACTGTCTTCCAATTGTGTATTGTGTGATTCTACTTGGAATAAACTTTGTTCATACATGCTAGTACTATTCAATGGTACTAACGTCCCTTTTGCCGGGTGCGCTACATCTTTTATATGGATGTAGGTGGTACCATAGCAGGTAGCTCATATTGCCGATAGTGGTGTTTCACCTTCATACTTTCAGCAGATGCGGTGAGCCCCACTTCCTCTCAGGGCCGTGTGTAGTCTATATCATCTCTTTTGTATATGTTATATCTTTTAAGGTATAGTTGGGGCCTTGTTGCCAGCTGTGAGCACGTGATTTTTTACCCACCATACACTCCTACAGAATTCAACAAAATAAATTAAATTTATAAATGTTGTTGAACTTTAGTGTTATTTGTGAATTGTTGTTGCATTGCATAATCATAGTTCATTTTTTTTTATAAAAAATTAGTGAATGCATTATCATCAAGGGGTTACAAAATTATTATTGATAATTAATTTAATTGATTAATAACAAAATATGATCATCTGACATAAGGTAGATTTAATGGTTAACTTCTTAATTCATGTGTGAAAAGTTATTCTTCAAATGATATGAGTGTTTTAAGGGGACTTACTGGTCTTCTAAAAATCAAGCTAAGCTTGGACATCGTCGAGGCTCTAGTACCATTTTGGGATCCCGCCCACAACGTGTTCCACTTTTTAGACTTTGAATTGACGCCCACGCTAGAGGAAATAGCAGGGTATGCTAGTCTCAATGACAATCTTAGAAGTCAGTACCTAGTGGTGCCCAAGGCGGTGACTCCACATAAGTTTTTGGATCTGTTGAACATTAGTTGGGACGTCCAAGACCCACACCTGTCCGAAGGTTTCTACACTTTCTATTTTCTTTACAAACGTCATGGAGATCCCCGAGGTTATGAGGCTGACAACACTGGTCTAACTCACAAAGATCAGGCTAAATGGGAAGCCCGCCGAGGGCTAGCTTTTGTGGTAGCATTCATGGGCGCCTTGATTTGCCCAAGAAGTGACGGATGCATAGATATCGGGCTTGTAGGAATGGCAGATTTCATGATGAAAAAATACAATGGCACACTTATACTTATGGTCTTAGACGAGATTTACCGTGCCCTGACAGTTTGCCAATCTGGGGGAAAGATCTTTGAGGGGTGCAACCTGCTTCTACAAATCCGGTTGATCGAGCATCTTTGTCGCCTCCCAGGCTACATGAACTAGGTCTTAACCGGTTTGAATTGCATCGAGGAACATGGTACTCGGGTAAAGGGCCACAAATTTCTTGAGGGCACGGAAGCCTGGCACTCATACTTGAGTTCATTGACTGCCAACCAAATCGAGTGGACGTTCAGGTTGGCTCTCTATCGGCGAGGTTATCAATATGTTTGCTGAGGTTTGCTATCTCCTGTTAATGGTCCTGCGAAGCATTCCTCCATATGCCCCACACCAGGTCTTACGCCAGTTGGGGAGACAACAGGGTGTTCCCCATGATGAGAACTTAAGCCAACAAGCCATTGAGTTATGCCCGAGAGCTGCATTTCCTGAAGGCAGGGTCCGTCAAATCTGGAACGAGTGCAGGTTTTTAGAACCTCAAACTCGGGTGAGAAATTTATCTAAAGGGGAAGTGGAGCCCGCCAACACTTCTTGGTATGGCATAAGAGGCAGGGAGCATCAAGAGAAAGAACGACCCGCAAAGACCCCACGTGCAACAATTTACCGAGCAAACACAAGAGCATTGGGCTTGGTTAGAAAAGGAAAATAACTACCAAGCTACCATAAGCAAGTTGGAAGCCCAGGTCAGGGAAATCAAATTTGAAAACATTCTACATACTGCCACAATTGAAGGGGAGAAAAATAGGTTAACCCAAGAAAATCAAGTTCTCCGGGCCCAGATACAGGAATTAAAAACAATTGCTGAGAACCCAGAGAGAAGTAGAACTGATGAAAGGCTTATCAACAGTCTGAGGCATAAAGGTTTGCAGCTATGGGAATGACCTAGACAAAGCTGAAGAACAACTGGCCGGAGTTCGGGCAAGATTACCAAGAAATGCAGAGGAAAGAACAAAGTTTGTCCAGAGACTAAAAAGGAAATATGACCAAGAAGTCATAGGCTTGAAGGAAAAGTTGGTCGTCCTCGAGAACGAAATGGCCAAACAGGCAAAAAGGTTCAAGGCAGACAGGGAACAATGCTATACCATGATGGCTCAGTTGGAGGAAGGCTTGCAACAATTGCAAGAAAAGAATCATAAGGACGCCCAGGTTCTAGACGCTAGGTCTCAACAGATCGGGCGCTTACTCTAGGAAAAGGGCGTTATCAGGTAGAGGGTCAGAGAAATTGCGGATTATATTGCCACAAAATGCCAAGAGTGTGAAGATATCACTCAGACCACCTTCTTCTCGGCAGTAATGATATTCGTCCACAAGATAATGGACGACCTACACCGCCTCCAGCAAGGTTTGGTACGTAGACCCGTGGCAAGACCGAATGATGTCCCGCGGCCCCCTGGAGCAATAGAGGCACTTATGTATTCTTGATGTCCTTTTCGAGTCTGTATATTTTTCTTGTTTATGTCTACTTTAAGGCTTTGTAGTTTCTTTAAAATTTCCAAGAAAATATGTCGGATTCTTTTGTAATGAATGAAAGCTGGAAGTTTTTTCCTGTAATGAAATGAAAATTCGAAAATGTTTATGTCCTTTGGTATTTATCGCATGAACTACGTGATGATCTGATTCACGCGGCGTTGTGATACGTATGTAATCCACATAGGGTTTGATCATAACCATACGAAAAGAAGCCGGGCGAGGAATAAAAGAGCGGAAACAATAACAGAAGAATGCAAAGAATGATAAAAAGGGAAAAGCCGAGAAATAAAGCCGGGATGAAGTACACAAATGTTGCAAAAACATATAGAAAAGCGTTTAAATTGCTCAGGTGCATTGCATACCCCAAACGTGCGATTGCCTATGTGATAAATATTTCAACCTAACATTTTGTTGGTTCGATCTTAAAGGTATTTTTAGGTGGTTGGTTTTGAGGTAACCTGGCTTCCCATCCTTACTTCACTAGATCAAAAGAGAGCATAGAAATGACGTCTGAAAGTCACTTTCCATTCGTCAACTCTTCCGTGGAAGACCTAAATCCAGCCATCCCAACATCTAAGTCAAAAACAGTTGAGAGAACAGGACTCTGCGTTGCCGCATGCTGGAAATGTGAGACGTATGGTCCAATGGTAGAGAACCACCCAGTACCATCTCGGGTTTCCCAAAGATAATTCCCAGGGCAGGCGGGACATCCAACATCCCCATAAGCTACCCAGCCACGTAGTTTCGATACCCAACTATGTTGGCTCACTTTTCCAAAAGGCCTTCTGAGGTTCGCCCCCAGGCCTTGTTTTCTGGTGTGTCTTCCAACATCTTCACCGCACCACCAATCTCTGCCACGGCTCCGCCGACTATCTCTGGACCAAGTTTCGAGCCGCCAGCATTCACATTCCAAACACCGTCCGTCAATCTGGATACCACTCATGTTACTCCCAATGCATATCCCCAACAACCTCAGCTTGAGGTCACTTTGGGACAAGATAAGAAAAGCCTCGAGCACAAAGAAATAACTCGGAAAATGAAGAGTATTGAACAGAGCCTCAAGAATATACAGGGGCTGAGCGGACAGAAAAGCGTCTCCTATGCAGATTTCTTCATGTTCCCGCACGTCCACTTGCCTCTTGGTTTTAAAACCTCCAAATTCGAAAAATATGACGGACATGGGGACCCCATAGCTCATCTGAAAAGGTACTGCAACCAGCTCCGGGAGCAGGTGGGAAAGAGGACTTCTCATGGCATATTTTGGAGAAAGCTTGACGGGAATTGCATCAGAATGGTACATGGACCAGGATATATCCTGCTGGCACATATGGGATGACCTGGCACGGGACTTTGTCCGGCAATTCCAATACAATGTGGACATCGCTCCCGATAGGAACTCACTATCCAATCTCAAAAAGAAACCCTCAGAGAGTTACAGAGAGTACGCCATCAAATGGAGCGAGCAAGCCTCCAGGGTCAAACCTCCAATGGATGAGGTTGAAATGGTCAGCGTCTTTCTACAAGCACAGGATGCTGATTACTTCCAAAATATGATGTCCGCCATGGGCAAACCATTTGCGGAAGTAATCAAAATTGGAGAAATGGTGGAGAATGGTCTAAAAAATGGTCGTATCCTGAGCCAATCTGCGATAAGAGAAACCTCCCAGGCCATCCAAAGCGGATCCGAGAGTGCAGTCAACAGAAAAAAGAAAGAAGAAGGGGCCATGATGGTTTCCGATGTCAGGAAGCCTCGACAATACCCACGTCCATTTACCAAAGCTTTCCAACATTACTATCCTCACCAAGATGCAGCTTATGCTACGCCCCCTCTTACCTATTCGGTAATGAATGCTCAACCACATCCCAGGCCGCAGCAACAACACAATCAGAATAGAGCTCCACCTCCGAGAAACAACCATCCTCCCGCAGCTCCATATAATCCACGCCCTCCCCAAAACTACCCATACAACACCTACCCCCGTTAACCACCAAAAAACCCAACTTCACTCCTATCAGGGAGTCTTACTCAAGCATCTTCCCAAAATTAGTCCAGATGGGGCTTGTACAACCCGTACCTCCGACCAGGAAAAACCCAGCATCAGCATCATACAAGCCGGGAACCAATTGTGCCTACTATTCTGGAGCAGGAGGGCATGACACGGAGGAGTGTTGGACCCTCAAAAGGGCCGTGGAAAGCCTTATAGAAAAAAAAGAATGGTGTTAAGGGATGAAGAAGCTCCCAATGTGACGAATAATCCACTGCCCACTTACAATCATGGGCCCGTCATCGGCATCATTTGCGAGGACCAGGATTTCGATCCAGCTCTAAAGGCCATCGTCGCCATCACAGATGTGGAAAGAAAGCCCAAGGCGGCACCCAAACCAGTCAAGGAGATGAAGAAGAGTAACCCCGTCCCCCAGATCAGGGAGAAGGCTGAGACTGAAACAAATATGGGACCCTCTAAAGACGTTGTCCTTTACATCCCCAAGGCACCCAGGAAGGAACAAAGTGTGTTGAGCCCTCCCAGAAGGTTACAATTCAACAAGGCAATAATGAACGGCCCAAAAATGTACGTGCCGAAAGGGACGTATGTGGCGCGGGTGCAAATAATTTCACCAAGGCTGAATGAGCCCGTGGTTATTAGCCGCGCGTCACAAACTCCCATGAAGAATACTATTGTCGTCCCCTGGAATTACCACAGGACGGTGGTGACGTACAAACAGAAAAAAATTACTGGGGAAACAGGTGATATAAACTCATCAGAGAAATACCTCGACCTGGAAGAACTGAACAAAAGCAAGCTGAAACGCTTTCCGCCTAAAAGGCCGATCAGTGCCGGAGAGGCAGAAGAATTCTTCAAGAATATGAAAATCGCTGAATACGCCATAATTGAGGAGCTCAGAAAGTCCCCCACTCAGGTCTCACTTCTATCCTTGCTGGTAAATTCAAACGAACATCAGAAAATCCTGATCAAAACCACCCTTAACGAAGCATACGTTCCGGTCAACACCACAGTTGAGCAAATGGAAAGAATGGCAGAACGATTTTTTGAAGTCAACCGGATCTCGTTTAGCAAGAATGACTTACCCCCGAAAGGGGCTGCGCACAACAAAGCTCTCCACCCAACTGTTAAATGTAAAGGTTACTATGTGAAAAGGATTATGATGGACGGCAGATCTGGGGTTGATATTTGCCCTCATCGACCCTACAAAGAATGGAGATCGGGATTGAGAGAATCAGGCCCAACAATGTGTGCGTCCATGCATTCGATGGTATCAAGAGAGACACGATCGGGGAGATTGATTTGGTCTTGACAATCGGCCCTGTAGATTTTGAAGTGACATTCCAGGTCATGGATATGGATACTTCCTACAATTATCTCCTGGGAAGGCCTTGGATCCATGTAGCAGGGGCAGTGCCATCTACTCTCCACCAGATTGTTAAGTTCGAATATGAGGACCAGGAAATCGTGGTCCATGGGGAAGACGAGCAATCTATTTACTAGGACCCATCAGCCCCATGCTTGGAAGCAAGAGAGGGCAGCGAGCACACAGTCTACCAGGCTTTCGAGATTGTGATTGCGGACCAGCATGAGGAAGGAACCCCGTTCCCTCAACCCTTCCTATCAAACGCATCAATTATGGTCGCCAACGACATAATTAAACATGGGTACACACCTGGAAAAGGGCTCGGGGTGTCCTTGCATGGCAATAAAGAACCCCTCACTTTGCCTACCAATAAAAAGTTTTTTGGCATAGGGTTTCAAGCTACTCCCGACGATGAACAATGGGATGAACAACGTAAGAAAAATGGTTGGGTATTGCCTCAGCCAATCCCACACATCACCGCATCATTTTTCAAGCCAAAATACGTGGAGGAAGAGGAAGAGGCTTTCACGACCGAAGAAATAGAAGAAATATGCGAAGCAATGAGGCAGATGTTGTATGAGGCCCATATGGTCCAACCAGGAGAAGGCTCCAGCAGTGCCGAAGTGCATTATATGGGGCCTGACGCAAAGTTGCAAAACTGGAAGGCTACTCCATTCCCCGTCAGGCGGGAGTCCCGATAGTTCAGCTTTTGCCATCCTTTCTGCACTATGAGTTATTTCAGGGTGTAACTCAAGTGTTTTTAAATTCTTGCCTTTAAATTCCGATGTAAACCTTCCTATGTTCAATCAGTGAAATGAAATCAAAATTTCATCATCTATTTTTCTTTCTGATTTTTGTTTACTTTTCTTATTTTTCAGTCCTCATAATGCGACTTTAAAAACCATGACATGCTTGCGAACTTCCTCCTCTGATCTTAATACGCCGTCTAACCTCGAAATAATGAATCAAGAACTGGAATATGACGAAGAAGAGGCTTTTAGGGAAATAAATCAAGAATTGGAACAGTTTAATAATAAGCCTAAGCCAAACTTAAACGAAACGGAACCCGTTAACTTGGGCAATAAAGAAGAGATTTGAGAAACCACGATAAGCGTCCACACGGATGAAAAGACTAGAGACACCTTGATTCAACTCCTATTTGAATTCAAAGACGTGTTTGCTTGGTCCTACGATGACATGCCCGGACTAAGTATGGACTTGGTGGTAGAAAAATTGCCAACTTACCCCGGTCATCCACCTGTCCAACAAAAGCAGAGGAAATTTAAAACAGACATGAGTGACAAGATCAAAGAAGAGGTCACTAAACAAATAAATGTTGGAGTAATCCGAGTGGTCCAATACACCACCTGGCTGGCTGATGTGGTTTCGGTGCCTAAAAAGGACGGAAAGGTCCGAGTATGTGTCGCTACCGAGATTTGAATAAAGCGAGTCCAAAGATAATTTTCCACTGCCAAACATACATATCCTAGTTGACAATTGTGCCAAACATGAGTTATAGTCTTTTGTAGATTGTTATGCCGAATATCACCAGGTGTTGATGGATGAAGAGGATGCAGAAAAGACAGCTTTCACTACACCCTGGAGAACATACTGTTACTGTGTCATGCCATTTGGTTTAAAGAATGCTGGGGAAACTTATATGAGGGCCATGACCGCTATATTCCACGACATGATGCATCAGGAGATTGAGGTGTACGTGGATGATGTGATCATTAAGTCTAGAACTCAAAGTGACCATGTGCAGCATTTGAGGAAATTCTTCGAACGCCTGCGCAAATATGATTTGATATTAAACCCAGCCAAATGCGCTTTTGGATTTGCATCCGGAAAATTACTGGGATTTATAGTCAGTCGATGGGGGCATTGAGCTGGACCCGACAAAGATAAAATCTATTCGGGATCTCCCACCCCAACAACCAAGAAGGAAGTCATGAGTCTGTTAGGTAGGTTGAATTGCATCATCAGGTTCATCGCTCAGTTGACCTCCACATGCGAGCCTATATTCAAGTTGTTGAAAAAAGATGCAGCCATCAAATAGACAGACGAGTGTCAGGATGCTTTCGACAAGATCAAAGAATATCTGTCAAATCCTCCAGTGTTAGTCCCACCAGAAGTGGGGAGACCTCTGTTCCTATACCTGACGGTGCTAGAAAATTCCTTTGGGTGTGTTCTAGGGCAACACGATGCAACCGAGAAGAAAGAGCAGGCCATTTATTACTTAAGCAAGAAGTTCACAAGCTACGAGGCCAAGTATTCTCAGTTAGAAAGGACTTGCTGCGCTCTAACTTGGGTTGCTCAGAAGCTCCAACATTATTTATTGGCTTATACCACCTACCTTATCACGAGGCTGGATCCTTTGAAGTACATATTCCAAATCCAATTCCCACAGGGAGATTAGCAAAATGGAAAATCTTGCTCACAGAATTCGATATTGTCAATGTCACTCGCACAGCTATGAAAGCTCAAGCTTTGGCCGATCATCTAGCTAAAAATCCGGTTGATGATGAATACCTACCCTTGAGCACTTATTTTCCGGATGAAGAAATCAACTCTGTCGAAGTAATCTCGGAAGGCGCTGACACCTGGAAAATGCTCTTCGACGGAGCAGCCAATGTGAAAGGTATTGGAATAAGGGAAATCTTGATTTCACCCACAGGACAACACTACCCTGCCACGGCTCGCCTCCATTTCTTCTGCACAAACAATACTGCTGAATATGAAGCTTGTATAATGGGCATAAACATGGAAATTGACATGGATGTAGAAGGGTTGTTGATCATGGGGGACCCCTATTTTATCATTAAGCAGGCTCAGGGAGAGTGGGAAACTCGAGATGTTAAACTCCTTCCCTATAGAGAGCATGTGGAGAATCTTAGTAAACGATTCAAAGCTGTCGGGTTCAGATATATTCCTCGGTGCCACAATGAGTTTGTCGATGCGCTGGCCACCCTAGCTGCAATGCTGCCCTATCCGGGTAATGTTCGCATAGACCTATTGGAGAACCAAATCAAGGAAAGACATGGTTATTGCAACACGATCGAAGTAGAACCCGATGTCAAACCATGGTATCATGATATTAAAAGATTTTTGAAGACAAGAGAATATCCCGAGCAGGCCAACGGAGACCAAAAGAGAACCATCTGAAAGCTCGCCAGCAGTTTCTTCCTAAGTGGGGAAGTACTGTATAAAAGGACTCCCGATCTAAATCTGTTAAGATGTGTGGACGCCAAAGAAGCCAAAAGGATCATGAGCGAGGTCCATTCACGAGTATGCGGTCCCCCACATGAATGGGTACGTCCTCGCAAAGAAAATCTTGCGGGCTGGATATTGTTGGATGACCATGGAGAAATATTGTTTCAATTTCGTCTGGAAGTTCCATAAGTGTCAAATACATGGCGACTTAATCCATGCACCACCATCAGAACTGTATCCTATGTCGGCACCCTGGCCGTTTGTTGCCTGGGGAATGGATGTCATTGGGCCAATCAAACCAAAGGCCTCAAACGGGCACAGATTCATTTTAGTTGCTATCGACTATTTCACAAAATGGGTCGAGGCCGTCACGTTCAAAGCTGTCACTAAGAAAGTGGTGGTGGATTCGTGCATGCTAATATCATCTGCCGTTTTGGTAACCCAAAAACTATCATTACCGACAATTCCACGAATCTAAACAGTAACTTGATGAGGGAGGTATGTGAACAGTTCCAGATAACACACCGCAACTCGACCCCTTACCGGACCAAAGCCAATGGCGCCATTGAAGCAGCAAATAAGAACATCAAGAAAATTCTCAGAAAATGATTCAAACATCTAGGCAATGGCAAGAAAAGCTGCCTTTTGCATTGTTGGGATATCGCACGACCGTGCGCACATCTGTTGGAGCTACCCCTTACCTATTGGTTTATGGCACTGAAGCCGTAATACCCGCAGAAGTCAAA
>MDKI01236466.1:0-22554 GCA_005239505.1 Nicotiana paniculata | reverse complement strand
CGCCAAATGTGATATTTTACTATTCTATTGCTAGAAAGACCTTCTGTGAAAGGCATTGAGATCATAGCTGAAGTATTTTCATGATTCTATTAGGTTGATATTCCACTCGTTCGGTTAAATAGGTTATTCGACATCTATATATGTCATTTTGTTGGCTTTCTTAACTATATGTCCACATATATGAATTCTTATTTGTCTTTGGGTTAGGTGACTTAAATATAAAGGCATTTAGTATTTGCGATCAGTCCTTCTTCCTTGTTAAAGTGTATTTTAAAAATCTCTAAAGTGATACGTCGATTTCCAAAAATCTCAAATATAATTTTTATGTTTAAACTACTAAAACACTTGATTTTTGAAATACTTTCTTTTACTAATTATCAAGAAATCAGGTACAAGGACTAAGTGAAGCACCTTAAGATTTTTATGAACATCTTCAGAGTTAAGTTATCTTTCTAAAAGTCGAGTTAAGTTTTCAAGCTTATTCAAAAAAACATATGAGGTTCCACGAGGCATTTGTATGCAATACGAAGGTGATTATGAGGTTATGAGAATAAGAGTACCAATGAGCCAAGATTGGCTAAGTTCTTGTTATGGCCTATTATGTGCATTTAAAGTTCATATCTTTACATGGCATATTATGCATGGACTTCGAGATATAATCGGAGGTAAGGGGACTATTTTCCCGAAAGACTATATATATTGTACAGATGGCCACAGGTTGGCAATATGATACCGATTAGCTAGCAGGAGAGACCGCCATTTCTAGAATTTGGTTGGGTATGTCATGCATTTGCATCAATATATATGTATTCACGACATACGATTACACGAGCATACCATGCATATTTGATTACTATGAGGTCAGATGTCAACCGTGGAGTTTCAGTGTCAGGTGTTATCTCTATTACCCTTTTTACATCAGCTATGTATGATTCTACTTTCTGCCTTACATACCAGTATATTTTTATTCGTACTGATGTCCCGTTGCCTGGGGACACTACATTGTTGTTTCGTGCGTGTAGGTCCAGGTAGGGACTCTAATCGACCCCTCCGCTAGGATTCCGGGGTTCAACTGTGAGTTGGTAAGCTCCACCTTTTCCTGGAGCTTTCGTAGGATGGTTACTTTTGTTGTACAGTTTGGATATAGTCGGGGCCTTGTCCCGACAGTGCTTGTGACACTCTTAGAGGCTATTGTGGACACAGTATTCTGGATTTCTTTTTGCAGCTTTCAGTCTCCATCCCATAGGCTTGGCATGTATATATATATGTGTGTCTAGGCATGTATGTCTTCAGTCGCGACCTCGTCGGCCAGCTAGTAATTTATTATTTTGGCTTGTCTACCTTTGTTTATATGGCTTATTGTTATTCAGGTCATGACCTTAACGGTCCAGGCTTAGTATTTCAGATGTTGTGCTGCCCGATCTATTGGGCCCCTAGTTTAGTTAGCTAGTATGTTTAGTGGCTAACTCGATCGAATACAGTATCGAGTGCCAGTCGTGCCTCCCCTAGTTTGGGGCGTGACAGTATGTTCTTGCATTCTACTCCACTAGTGACTTTTACATGACATTTAAAAATTACTGAAAATTAACCAAACCATACCTATACCAAAGAGAAACCGATATGATTGGTACAATTTTAAAAAGTAATTTTGGTTATACATAATAAATAACCGAAAAATTGGTGCGGTACAAATTTTACGAAATAATTGGCTGAACCGAACCATTGACACCTCTATGTATACCTCCTCATCAATGTAACCATTTAGGAATGCATTGTGCACATCCATTTGAAAAATGGGCCAATGCTACAGTGCATCAGTAGCTACAACAGTTCTAACAGTAATAAGCTTTGCTGCATGTGAAAAAGTATCACGGAAATCTAGCGCTTCTTGTTGTGTGTACCCCTTAGCAACCAGTCTTGACTTAAATCTTACCACTGACCCATTATCATTGTACTTTATCTTATACACCTACTTACATCCAATGGAAACTTTCCCAGCAGGTAGATCTACTACTTCCCAAGTATGGTTGTCCTCAAGAGCCTTAATCTCAAGCTCAATTTCTTGAACCCATCTATCATTTTTGGTTGCTTGATAAGAAGTGGATGGTTCAAAATCAGTAGAGAAAGAGGAAAGAAAAGACTGATAGTGTAGAGGTAGGTGAGCATAGGAAACGCAGTCATGAATAGGATAGTTGATGCAATTGGAGGTGGAAGGCAAGGGTGGATGGACATAGTCTGTTAACCAAATAGAAGGTTTGGTAGTTCTTCTTGATCTTCTAAGAGAGATTGGACTAGATTGACGGAGAGGTGGATAAGCATAAGTAGAGTTAGAGGGAACATCAGGAGCTTTAGGAGATTGTGATTAAGAAGAATCAGCAGACTGATCAGAGGAAGAGGATATGGGAAAGGTATCATAAATAGAAGCTTGTTGAGGTGAGCGGTCACGTTGTTGAGGTGAGTGATCAGGTGGTTGATCAGGTAAGGCAGTGTTAGAGAAGTCTGTGGATGGCGAGGAATTCCAGTCTAGAGCTGTAAGGAACTGGCTTTTAGGAAGTTTGAAGGGAAAGACATGTTCTTAAAATACAACATCTCTGCCGAGGAAAAACTTGCTAGACTCAATATTATATAATCTGTAGCCTTTTTGGCATATGAGTACCCCATGAAGGTTGCAGAAATGGACGTAGAGGTAAATTTATCATTGAAATTGGGCTTTGTGGCATAACAAAGGCATCCAAGGGTTCTCATATGGTCAATGGAATATTTCATAAGGTGATTGACCTTTTAATGTTGGACAAGGTAATCCAATTATGATGTATGTGGCTGTTAGGATACAATCCCCCCAGATCTTAACGCTATATGGGCTTGAAACCTTAATGTTCTTCCTATCTCAAGAATGTGCCTGTGTTTTCTTTACACCACCCCATTTTGTTTTGGTGTGTGAGCACCAACTACTTTTCTGGACCATACATTTGGATCTAAACATGGTAGAACATAGAGAATTAAAAAATCCATGCCCATTATCATATCTGAAAACTTTAACAGAAGTAGAAAACCGATTGTGTATTAACTGCAGAAAGTCAAACAATACAACATAGACTTCACTTTTCAATATTAATAGGAAGGTCCACGTCATTCTGGAATAATCATCAATAAGAGTAAGGAAGTACTTAAAGCCATTGTAAGTCGACACTCTATATGGACCCCAAACATCCATATGCACAAGACTAAATGGAGAAGTTGCCTTGGTATACTACCGAAATGATAATTTGACTTGTTTGGCTAATGGACATACAAGACAAGAATTATTGGTTGACTTAGACACATGATCCTTTATTGTAGGTATTTTCTGTAGAACAGCAACTGGGTGTGACCCAGCCTTTAATGCCACAAACCATCAAAATGGCTTTGAACTGAAGAAAACATACATTTTGAATAGAGAGAAGCAACTTGTGTGAATGGATTGAGGATGTACATGCCACCCTGATTCTACCAATCCCCTTCAGCAAGCCACTAAAGAGGTTCTGAAACAAGCAGAAATCAAGATAGAAGTTAAGTGAGCACTTCAATTCTCTGGTGTACTTAGAAATAGAGAGGAGATTTACTTAAAGGCAGGCACGTATAATACATTTTGTATTGTTTGTGTATGAAGTATAGGGCATGATCCAGTGTGAATGATTTTGGTGTTATTTTCATTAGGTAATTGGACACAGTTGGGTTAGTTATTTAGTAAAGTCTTAGGATTTAACAATAGGTTCAAAGATGAAGTCATATGATTTGAAGCTCGAGAATCAACAACCCAGTAATTTTTAGTAGTATTAGATATACCTGCCATATTTGCTGTTTCTATTGGCTCATTCTCCTTGCTCAGTAATTATAGAATCTGTTGGTACTGCTCTAAGGTAAACACTAATGCTGTTGGTGATATTATGTTGTTCAGGTTTTTAAATTGCATCTCCTTTTTATCAGTCATGCTCACATTATGAGCTGTAGGTGTTTGGTTCTGGTTCTCAAATCCACCTCTTCTTCTGTTGTCCTAGAATTCAAGGGCTATCCAATTAACTTATAATAATTTTCCTTCTTATGGACTTTCATGTGAAAATAGTCACAGCAAAAATTAGTGCTTCATTTAGGCCTTATGTTGGTTGCATTAGCTGCATCTAAGGCACTACTGGCACCTTCCATTTGTCCATTCCCCAGAATACCACTCTGTGACATTGAAGTCTCAGTCATTCTTTGGCTTTCGTCTTGTATGATCATAGAGTATGCTTGATCAGGTGTAGGAGTGGGACTCATCATTAAAATTTGATTCCTTTGAGGTGCATATGTGTCATTTAATACCATAAAAATTTCATCAACTTCTGTTGGCGTAGGAAATCGTCAAACATCCTAAATCTCATACAATCAAAACAAGAAAATGGTATAATTGACTCGAATTCAGCCCACAGATCATTCAACTTTGAGTAATATATCGACACATTGAAGATTCACTTATTTCTCTGTTCATATTATATATTTTGTTACATTTACCTTATCAAAAAGCTCCTTGAAAGCTTCCCATATCTTTTGTGCATTGGAAGAATACGTAATTCCTTTCCTTAACTCATGTGCTACAGAGCTCATTATCCATGACTGGAAAATGGCATTGCACCTTTCTCGCCGGTGCAATCGAAAGTTATCAACCACATAAGTCTCTCTAGCATAAGATCCATCTATAAACGTAATTTTTCTCTTCATAAGCATCGACATATTTATCGATCTACTCCACTCCGAGTAGTTTTCTTCTCCAATTAGCAATTGTGGCACTAGTGCCACACCCGATGTATCGGACACATGCACATAAAGGGGATCATTGCAATCAAGTTGTTGAGAGCTTGCATGTGAGGTTCCTGTTGTGTTATGAGGTGTATTAACTGCCTTTTTTAGGTTTTAGTGAAAATTTGGTACAAAATTCAGCATTAGAAGAAATGCAAATGAAAATTGGAGAAATCGAATCAGATTAGAGAAATATCAGTTCTGAGCTTCCTATGAGATTACTGCCACTGATCGTTGTGAGCCTAGCTCTGATACTATTTTGAAATGAACATTGTGGCAGCCATTGATGAGATGGAAGCTCGAGCAAGGAGAAGAAGAAATTGACAGCTAAGAAAGAAAGAGAGACAGTAAAAAAGAGAGATATTTTGCAGTTTTTCATTTTCTGTTATATGTCCAAATGAAAAATGCACACACATATATATATATTTACAATCTAAAACAATCCACTAACCGACCTTACTCCTATTGCTAACTGACTAACTAACCCCCACTAACTAACATTTCTTCTAGAATGGTACTGTCACGACCCAAATTCCCAACCTTAGGGATCGTGATGGCGCCTAACACCACACTTTTTAGGCAAGCCAATGTTAGAGTTCGCTTAACTATTTCCTTTAATTAACCATTTAAACAGGATAAAACAATTTTAAATTAATACTTAATCTAATGGATTTAAATAATAATTCACAATATAAGATAATAAATCATTAACTAAACCGAGCCAATAAATAATTATATAGACAAATTTTCGGGGTTCAGACCAAATTATGTTCACCCATTTACCCACGAACCCAAATATACTATTAGTTTTGAAATCCGGCCTTAATTCGATGAAAAAATTTGATTTTTACAAAATTCCCTAATTCTACCCAAAACCCTCCATTTTTACCATGAAAATTCTTAGTTTTTGCTTTAAAAGTGATGAAAAACAGTAAGGAATTGAAAGAACAAAGCTTAGAATTGATTACCTATGGCTTGGGGATGATATTTGGTGAAGAAAATCGTTCCTAGGGTTGTGGGGTTAGAAAATATGAAGAAGAAGAAGTCTGCCCGATTTTTAAAAAGGTATTTAAATAGTTGGGCAGGCCTTCTATGCGTTCGCATAGGGCCTGCCGCGATCGCATAGACCACCGGAGAGCTGACCTTCGCGTTCGCACAGGGGAGTATGCGTTCGCATAGGGTACTGGAATCCATCCTCCCCCAGGCCCAATTTCCTTATGCGTTTGCGTAGGTGGATGGGCGTTCGCATAGCTTTGCCAAAACAGAGCCTTCGCGATCGCAACCTCATGGCCGCGTTTGCACAGTACAAAAAAAGACCCCCTGAAGTTTACACTATGCGATCGCGAACCTAGCTATGCGATCGCATAGTACATGAAACTTGGGCACCAAAAACAGAACCTACATCAGTCTTTTTAAGTGCAAAAATATCCCGTGGCCTATCCGAAACTCACCCGAGCCCTCGGGGCTCTAAACAAAACATGTACACAAGTCTAAAAACAATATACGGACTTGCTCGTGCGATCAAATCACGAATATAACACGTTAAACTATGAACTAACCCTCAAAACTTATTTTCATCAAGAACTCTTATAGTTCATAACTTTTCAACCGGATGTTCGACTCATTTCAAACTAACTCCGTTTTTCACCAAATTGAACATTTAACCTTTAAACATCATAACAAACTTGTACCGGGCTCCAGAACCAGAATACGGGCCCGATACCAATTATTTCAAACATCAATTCTTTTCTTTATTCCATAATTATTTCAGCAAAACAATTTCTTTCAAAAATTAATTTCTAAGGCTTGGGACGTCGGAATTCATTTCCGGGCATACGCCCGAGTTCTATATTTACTGTGGACCTCCCGAGATCGTCGGAACACAAATCCTGGTCAGTTTACTCAAAATGTTGACCAAAGTCAACTATGATCAAATTTAAATTCTAGAAATCACTATTTCTCATATTTTCACATAAAAGCTTTCCGATTTTACGCTCGGACTGCGCACACAAATCGAGGTATTTAAAATTATTATTTTTATGGCTATTAGGCATGGAACGAAGTCTAAATTTATAAATGGACCCCTTGGGTCATCACAATCTCCACTTCTAAAACAAACGTTCGTCCTCGAACGGACATAGATAATTACCTGAATTGGCAAACAAGTGTGGATATCTACTTTGCATGTCCGACTCGGACTCCCAAGTGGCTGCCCCAAAGGGCTGGCCTCTCCCCTGCACTCGAACTGAAGGATAACTCGTAGATCTCAACTGACGAACCTGCCGGTCTAAATTGGCTACCGGCTCCTCCTCATAAGTCAAGTCTTTGTCCAATTGGACAGAGCTGAAATCTAACACGTGGGACAAGTCACCATGATATTTTCGGAGCATAGAAACTTGGAATACCGGATGAACTGAGGATAACCCTGGAGGAAATGCAAGTCTATAAGCTACCTCCCCCACTCCATCAAGAATCTCAAATGGCCCGATATACCTAGGGCTCAACTTTCCCTTCTTCCCAAATCTCATAACACCCTTCATGGGCGACACAAGAAGCAATACTCTCTCTCCAACCATTAATGCCACATCACGAACCTTACGATCGGCATAACTCTTTTGCCTAGACTGAGCTGCACGAAGTCTCTCTTGAATAATCTTGACCTTATCTAAGGCCTCCTGAGCTAAGTCTATACCCAACAACCGAGCCTCTCACGGCTCAAACAATCCAATTGGCGATCTGCACAGTCTACCATATAACGCCTCTAGGGAGCCATCTGAATGCTCGACTGATAACTATTATTATAAGCAAACTCCGCTAACGGCAAGAACTGATCCCACGAACCTCCAAAGTCAATAACACAAGCGCGAAGCATATCCTCCAATATCTGAATGGTACGCTCGGACTGCCCATCTAAGGGTGAAATATTGTACTCAACTCCACTCAGGTACCCAACTCACGCTGAACTGCCCTCCAAAAGTGCGAAATAAACTGCGTACGCCGATCAGAAATGATAGATACGGGAACACCATGAAGGCGAAATATCTCCCAAATATATAACTCATCCAACCGCTCTGAAGTATAAGTACTTGCCACAGGAATGAAATGTGCTGTTTTAGTCAGCCTATCTACGATAACCCAAACTACGTCAAATTTCCTCTGAGTCCGTGGGAGCCCACCAACGAAGTCCATAGTGATACGCTCCCACTTCCACTCAGGAATCTCTATATGCTAAAGCAAACCACTAGGTCTCTGATGCTCATACTTTACCTGCTGACAATTTAAGCAACGAGCCACATACACAACAATGTCCTTCTTCATTCTTCTCAACCAATAATGCTGCCTCAAGTCTTGGTACATTTTGGCTGCACCTGGATGAATCGAATACTTAGAACTGTGAGCCTTCTCAAGGATCAACTCACGAAGGCCATCAACATTAGGCACACATAAACGACCCTGCATCCTCAAAACACCATCATATCCAACTGTAACCTTCTTGGCATCACCGTGTCGAACTGTGTCCCTAAGGACCGCCAAATGTGGGTCATCATCATGTCGCTCCCGGATACGGTCAATTAGAGAATACCGAGCGACCGTACAAGCTAGAACACTGCTGGGCGAAATATCCAACCTCACGAACTGATTATCCAACGTCTGGATGTCTGAAGCCAACGGTCTCTCACCAACTGGAATATACGCAAGGCTGCCCATACTCACTGCCTTTCTACTCAATGCATCGGCCACCACATTGGCCTTCCCTGGGTGATACAATATGGTGACATCATAATATTTTAGTAACCCTAACCATCTCCGTTACCTCAAATTTAGATCTTTCTGCTTGAATAAGTACTGGAGACTACAATGGTCATTAAAAACCTCACACGACACGCCATAAAGATAGTGCCTCCAAATTTTCAATGCATGAACAATGGCTGCCAACTCTAACTCATGAACAAGATAATTCTTCTCATGGACCTTCAGCTATCGAGACACATACGCCATCACCCTGCCATCCTGCATCAACACTTCTCCAAGGCCAACTCAGGACGCATCACAATACATCATGAAAGAACCCGAATCTGATGGTAACACCAACATCCGGTCCTGAAGTTAAGGGTGTCTTAAGCTTCTGAAAGCTCGCCTCGCACTCATCTTACCATTTAAATGGGGCACCTTTCTGAGTCAATTTAGTCATTGGGGATTCTATGGACGAAAATCCCTCCACAAAACAAAGGTAGTAACCCGCCAAACCCAAGAAACTCCTAATCTCCGTGGCTGTAGTGGGTCTAGGCCAGTCCCTGACTGCCTCTATCTTCTTAGGATCAACCTGAATACCCTCAGCTGATACAATATGACCCAAAAAGGCTACTGAATCTAACCATAACTCACATTTAGAAAACTTGGCATACAACTGATTATCTCTCAAAGTCTGGAGTACTATACGGAGATGCTGCTCATGCTCTTCCCGACTGCGGGAGTATATAAGAATGTCATCAATGAACACGATCACGAAAGAGTCCAGATGGGGCTTGAAAACCCGATTCATTAAGTCCATAAAGGCTGTTGGAGCATTAGTCAGCCCAAAAGACATAACCAAAAATTCATAATGCCCATACCTCGTTCGAAAGGCTGTTTTAGGAATATCGGACGCCCTAATATTCAGCTGATGATAGCCTGACCTCAAATAAATTTTTGAAAATACTCTAGCACCCTGAAGCTGATCAAATAGGTCATCAATTCTTGGCAACGGATATTTATTCTTGATAGTAACTTTATTCAGCTGCCGGTAATCTATACACATTCTCATCGACCCATCTTTCTTCTTTACAAATAAAACCGGTGCACCCCAAGGTAAGACACTGGGTCTTATGAAACCCTTATCTAGCAAGTCTTGCAACTGTTCTTTTAGTTCTTTCAATTCTGGTGGGGCCATCCGATATGGAGGAATGTAAATGGGTTGAGTGCCCGGAGCCATATCAATACAGAAATCAATATCCCTATACCTCAGGAAACTCACGCACGATAGGAACTGACTCTATAGAAGAAACCTCGGCATCAGAATCATGAATATGAGCCAAATAATCCAAACACCCTTTCTCCACCATGCGGTGATCCTTAGCATATGAAATTACCCGGCTGGGAGAATGACCAGGGGTCCCTTTCCATTCTAATAGAGGCAACCCCGGCAATGCTAAAGTAACTGTCTTGGCATGACAGTCTAAGATGGCATAATAGGGCGACAACCAATCCATGCCCAATATAACATCAAAATCAACCATGTCTAGAAGTAAAAGATCCACACTAGTTTCAAGACTTTTTATGACTACCACGCACGAACGGTATACTTGATTTAGCACGATAGCATCCCCCATCGGTGTAGACACATAAATAGGAACACTCAAGGAATTATGGGGTACATGCAAATACGAGGCAAAATAGGATGAAACATACGAGTAAGTAGACCCCGGATCAAACAAAACTGAAGCAGCTCTATCACAACTGAAATGATACCTGTAATAACAGCGTCGGAGAACTCTGCCTTGGGCCTGGCTGGAAATGCATATAGTCGGGGCTGGGCCCCGCCACCCTGAACCACACCTCTGGGAGGACCTCCACCTCTAGCTATCTGTCCTCCACCTCTAACATTCTGGCCTCTACCTCTAGCTACCTGACCCCTACCCCTTGTTGGCTGGGCAGGTGGTGCTACAGCTAGTGCCAGAACTATGGAACGAGAACCCTGGTACTGATGCTAATTACTTAGAAACCTCGGACAAGCTCTTCGAATATGCCCATATTCACCACACTCAAAACATCCCTCCTGATATGAGGATTGATCCTGACGAACCGACTGACCACGATAATAACTGTACAGAGGAGGTGCTCTAATAGGAGCTAAATGAGCACTGTAGACTGGCTGAGCAGAAGGAGGCACATAAGAACCACGACCCTCTGAAGTACCATGTGAACCTGTACTGCTGAATAGAAAGTCCTGGAAGAATGGCCTCTACTAAATGAAGTCCCGCCTCCAGATAAGGCACCACTGAAACCACCGGAATGGTCTGACCCCTGACCTCCCATCCCAAGAACTGACTCAACCCTCCTAGCTATATTAGCTGCATCCTGAATAGAAATCTCGGTCCCTGTCTCCTTGGCCATCTGCAACCTGATGGGCTGGGCAAGGCCGTCAATAAACCGTCTGACCCTCTCCCTCTATGTGTTCAATAAAAGAATGGCATGTCTAGACAAATCCATGAAATGAGTCTCATACTGGGTAACTGTCATGCTGCCCTGCTGGAGTCGCTCAAACTGACGACGCTTATCCTCTCGAGTAGTAACAGGCAAGAACTTCTCCAAAAAGAGATGAGAGAACTGATCCCAAGTCAGAGCAGGTGATCCAACTGGTCTAGTCAGCAGAAATTCCCTCCACCATTTCTTGGTAGAACCAGTCATCTGAAAAGCAGCAAAATCGACCCCATTGGTCTCCAAAATACCCATATTTCGCAACACCTCATGACAACTATCCAGATATTCCTTAGGGTCCTCTGAAGTAGCACCACTGAAGTGAACAGGAAATAACTTAATGAACCTGTCCAACCTCCATAAAGAATCGATAGACATAGCTGCACCATTAATGGGCGGCACTGCTGCAACTGGCTGAATTACCCGAACGGGATTGACTATTGGTGTCTGAACCTGAGGAGTAGTCTGGACTGGAGTGTGGTTAGCAGGAGTCTGGACCCCTCCTCCAGCCTGAGATACGACTGCTGCAACAGGGAATGTGCCCGTCTGGACCACACTCTCCATCAAGCCCACTAAACGGACCAAAGCATCCTAAAGGACCGGGGTAGCAATAAACCCCTCGGGGACCTAAGCTGGTCCCGCTGGAACAGTCTGAGCTGGAACCCCCTCATTAATCTCAATTTGGGGTTCCGCAGTTGGGGCTGCTGCCTGGGCAATGAGCTGAGTTCTGCCACTACCTCGGCCTCTGCCCTAGTAGGAGCTGCTGCTGGAGGACCGGAATGCTGGTCAGCGGAAGATGAAGCACATGTTCTCGACATCTGCGAGAGAATAGAAGAATCTAATTAGTATTTGGGAAACAAGAATCTCACGATAGAGTAGAAATAAAAATAGAGTTGTTTCCTAACTCAATAACCTCCGAAAGATAAGTACAGACGTCTCCGTACCGATCCTTCAGACTCTACTAAGCTTGTTCGTGAATTGTGAGACCTAAGCAACCTAGAGCTCTAATACCAACTTGTCAAGACCCAAATTCCCAACCTTAGGGATCGTGATGGCGCCTAACACCACACTTGCTAGGCAAGACAATGTTAGAGTTCGCTTAACTATTTTCTTTAACTAACCATTTAAACAGGATAAAATAATTTTAAATTAATACTTAATCTAATGGATTTAAATAAATAATTCACAATATAAGATAACAAACAATTAACTAAACCGAGCCAAGAAATAATTATATAGATAAATCCAAAAACTACCCCAGAGTCTGGTGTTACAATTCACGAACTACTAAAAAATACTACAAATACTTGGCTGAAAGAAATAATGTAACTATTCTGAATATAATAAAACAATGTTTATGAAAATAGGAGAACACTCTCGGAATCTGCAAACGCCGGCAGATATACCTCGTGTCTCCGAATAAATGAACATCCGCTCTAAATATCTCTACAGTTGACCGGTACCTGGATCTGCACAAAAGAGTGCAGAGTGTAGTATCAGTACAACCGACCCCATGTACTGAGTAATTGCCGAGCCTAACCTCGACGAAGTAGTGACGAGGCTACGGCGGGGCTTTAGAAATATAACTTGTGACAATAATATATAAAGCCAGAAGGAAATCTAAAAAAATAATTAAGTACTGTAACAACAATAAAATAACTCAGCCGCCTTTTCCCATGCCTCATCTAAAACCAATTCTCAAATAATTTCCAAGTTTCCAAACTTTAACTTTAAATAAAAGTAGTGCCGAAAATATGAAGAATAGTAAAATAAACATTGAAGCCTTTCAAATCTTTATTTTCTTGAAATTCAGTAAAAATATAAATGTCCCCCCTTATTGCTCCTTGTTTCGGCGTGCAACTCGCTCCCACCTGTCCACCCTTATTGCTCCTCCCTAAATATATCACCCTTATTGCTCCTATTGCAGCGTGCAACCCGATCCCACCTGTCTACCCTTATCACTCCTTGTTGCGGCGTGCAACTCGCTCCCACCTGTCCACCCTTATTGCTCCTCCCTAAATATATCACCCTTATTGCTCCTATTGCAGCGTGCAACCCGATCCCACCTGTCTACCCTTATCACTCCTTGTTGCGGCGTGCAACCCGCTCCCACCAGACATCTCATATCAATTTATTCATAAATTTCACAATTTAGGCCAAGCCTTTCACAATCTTTTTGTCTCAACAATTATAAATAAGAAACTATATTTTTCTCGTAACTTCATCAATATCCTCTCAACCATGAAACCAACAAGAATATAAATATGTATATATATCTCATAAAAACAATGCCAAACCGCTCAACCGTTTTGTACCACAAGGGAACCAGCTAAACAACCAATACTCTTTCCAAAATAATCACAACAATATTTAACAACAAAATAACAAGACCAAGTAGTCATAGAAACAATAATGAACATAGAACAATTAAGACAAGAATCAATTAAGTTGGGAACGGGAAAGGGATCATGTTTAACAAGCAATTTGGTGGTGCATAGATACTCGTCACCTCACCTATACATCACACCCATGCATTCCACATAACAAACAAGTGGGGATTCCTATTCCCTCGAGTCAAAGTTAGACCAAACACTTACCTCAATTTCGCAGGTCACTCACAGCTCAATTATAGTTTTTCCTTTAGAATGTTGCTCTAACTTGCTCGAATCTAATCATAATTAATTCAATATCATTAATTAATGCTAAAGGAACTAACTTTATTGAAAACCATAATTTTTCCTAAGTGTTCTAAAAAAAAGTGAAAACCCGACCCCAGGTCTGCTTGGTCTAAACTCGGGGTTCGGACCAAATTATGTTCACCCATTCACCCACGAACCCAAATATACTATTAGTTTTGAAATCCGACCTTAATTCGATGAAAAAATTTAATTTTTACAAAATTCCTTAATTCTACCCAAACCCTTAATTTTTACCATGAAAATTCTTAGTTTTTGCTTTAAAAGTGATGAAAAGCAGTAAGGAATTGAAAGAAATTTTTTTAGAATTGATTACCTATGGCTTGGGGATGATATTTGGTGAAGACAATCGTTCCTAGAGCTGTGGGGTTCGAAAATATGAAGAAAAAGAAGTCTGCCCGATTTTTAAAAGGTATTTAAATAGCTGGGCAGGCCTTCTATGCGTTCGCATAGGGCCTGTGGGGACCGCATAGATCACCGGGGAGCTGACCTTCATGTTCGCACAGGGGAGTATGCGTTCGCATAGGGTACTGGGCTCCCTCCTCCCCCAGGCCCAGTTGCCTTATGCGTTCGCGTAGGTGGAGGGGCGTTCACATAGCTTTGCCAAACGGAGCCTTCGCGATCGCAGCCTCATGGCCGCGTTCGCACAGTACAAAAAAAGACCCCCTGAAGTTTACACTATGTGATCACGAACCTAGCTATGTGATCGCATAGTACATGAAACCTGGGCACCAGAAACAGAACCTACAGTAGTCGTTTTAAGTGCAAAAATATCCTGTGGCCTATCCGAAACTCACACGAGCCCTCGGAGCTCTTAATAAAACATGCACGCAAGTCTAAAAATATCATACGGACTTGCTCGTGTGATCAAATCATGAATATAACACGTAAAACTATGAATTAAACCTCAAAACTCATCATTTTCATCAAGAACTCTTTTAGTTCATAACTTTTCAACCGAATGTACGAATCACGTCAAACGAACTCTGTTTTTCACCAAATTGTACAGTTAACCTTTAAACATCATACCAAACCTGTACCGGGCTCCAGAACCAGAATAGGGGCCCGATACCAATAATTTCAAACATTAATTATTTTCTTTATTCCATAATTATTTCAGCGAAACAATATCTTTCAAAAATTGATTTCTAAGAGTTGGGACTTCGGAATTCATTTTCGGGCATACGCCCGAGTCCCATTTACTGCGGACCTCCCGATCGTCAGAACAGGAATCCGAATCCGTTTACTCAAAATGTTGACCAAAGTCAACTATGATCAAATTTAAATTCTAGAAATCACTATTTCTCATATTTTCACATAAAAGCTTTCCGGTTTCACGCCTGGACTGCGCACGCAAATCGAGCTATTTAAAATTAGTCTTTTTATGGCTATTAAGTATGGAACGAAGTCTAAATTTATAAAATGACCCCTTGGGTCATCACAGGTACTACCATAATTACATGGTTTACAACTATGTATTCCACCATGAGGAAATAATCCATCATTCATCTTTTTCTTGAAATAAAAAATTAACAACTCCTTTTGGTTACCATTGGTTTTTAAAACTTTGAAATATAGCATATTACTTATAAATTGTATTAACCTTTTAATTTTTATACAATTCTACTCATTAATTATTGATTACTGAAAACAATAATTTTATAATTTATTCATATTAATTAAGCCTTATTTCCTGACTTTTTGAAGATTTAGTAACTATATCATTTGGCTTTTGACTTTGACGTTAATGAGGCCCTATTTATCACTCAAAAGATGAAAGCGTTGTTTTCCTAAATTAAAAAGTTAAGGGATCGTTAAGTGAAATTTACTCTTTTTTACTATTATATATAAGAGGGTATTTATGTTTATCCAAAGTTTAACCGAGGAAGTTTTGTCATACAAAACATATACTCCTTAAGACCATCTCCAACCTTTAAATGTTACATTTGAGGAATTGTTGTCCATTTACAACAATGCTAATGAAATATTAAGCTGTCCAAATAACAAATTCCAATAGTTGTTGTCCTTCTCAACAATACTAACAAAATAATAAGTTGTCCAAACAACAAGTTCTAATAATTGTTGTCCTTCTACAACAATACTAATAAAATAATAAGTTGTTCTAACAACAAATTCTAATTGATTCGATTAAAAAATACATCCCCTTATTAGGAATATTCAACTGTCCCTCTATATATAATACCTCGTGAGAACCCAATAGTAGAAACTTCGAAAATCCAGTACTGGTACGTTGCATATATAAGATCTCATGCAAACGAAAGCTCCTAACTGTAAATCTTGTTTATAAAGTAATTACTCTATGTGTAGATTAAGACTATTATTATTTTTACATCCAATGAATAAATTATGCTGCATAACATTCATGTGATCTACCAAAAAGCAATTAATTAACCAATTATCCTTTGTTCTAATCTTGTCTTTTTTCTTTTACCATAGCCATCTTTTCATGCCCTCGATTTATATTATGTAAACAAGTTATTTACTAGTTTAAGGCAATCTTTTTACTTGTATACTTCCCTCATGTCACAATATAATCAAATCATCACACAACTAAACAAGTCTATTGATTATTCTTTTTCTTTGATTGATATAGAATTTGCTAGTTAGATTTAAGATGCAGAGGATTAATAGTCGAGACAAAGTTGCATGTTCATCGTGTAAACATCAACGGAAAAAGTGTGCGGACACATGCATATTAGCACCTTATTTCCCAGCAGAGAAAAGCCGAGAATTTCAAGCAGTACACACGATATTTGGTGTCAGTAACGTCACAAAACTAATAAAAACTCTCAACGAAGAAGATCGGAAAAGTGCCGCGGATTCACTTGTTTGGGAAGCGTTTTGTTGGCAGAAAGATCACGTGCTCGGTTCATATGGAGAGTATAGAAGAGTTGTTGAGGAACTCAAGTTGTACAAAAGCCAATACCAGCAAATTCTTCAAATGCCGAGCCAGGAGGTAATTGGTATGATGTGCAATGCAGCACAAGGGTTGAAAAATGGATGGAATAACAAAGCCAATTCTATGATTGAGTCTTGGCCGTGTAGCAATAACATCCATTTACAACATGTCCAAAATATGGAGAAATTAAGAAGTGACAATAATGGTTCCAATATTATTGTGCCACAACAAGCAATTGATGGATTTACTAATCACTATTATCTCACAGGTAGATATTTTGAAATACTTATTCTCTCTTTTATACATGTTTTTAATTAACCGCATTCTATTTTTTTTTCAATTTTTCTTTTGAATATTTATAGGTAATTGTAATCCAATTGATGTCAAGCGAATGGAAAACTCATTGTGGGAGACTAGCTCATGAAATTCCTGATCTAATTAAACTTTCTTTTTTTCTTTTTAGTTTTCCATTTCTATTACCAATTCTTTTGTATGCTTTACTCTAGAGATATAGATACATCTTGTTGCTTTTGAATCCTTTTTCTCTTTATTTTTTCCCCTTTATTTCCTCTAGAATCAACAATAATAGTAGTTGTACTACGGTTAAGTAGCAAGTAAGAATATACATTATTGGGGATTTTGCTTATGTCCAATACATAATGGTTGAAGCTAACTTTTGTTGGTTAGTCCGATCATGATCCAATTCATGATTGTGCGTGCACTTTATATGTATCTCACTAATAGATTTAAAAAACCTCGCGAATCGACTTAGTTTCGATCCTTAGCTTCAAGATTTTGTGGCATTTAAAGAGATTATATAAACAATTCACGACTTCAAACCGCTGAACGGCGCGCTAGAGCTCAAAACGACCGGTCGGGTCGTTACATTCTCCCCCACTTAAACCAACGTTTGTCCTCGAACGTGCCAAGAACTGCTCTAGAGTTATCTGATATCACTGTCTAACACCCCGAGCACCTGGCCGTGGTACCACAACCCATTTGAGTACATTAGCTTGATCAAATCTGAAGATTCTTCTTTTTATCCATATAATAAGCTCAGAACCTAGTTCCAATACCTGAAATTTTCTCTGCCAGGCCTAGTTCCAATATATACACACTGTATCGACTATCACACAACATACCAGAACATGACTGCATACATTTGCTGAATTAGCACCATGTACCGCAAGATTCATCATCTAACCTCAATGACGTTCCCTGAACCTTATTAGCCAAAATTCCACGAATCTGATGCTCCCAATGCACCTCATGGTATATATACATACATCCTGCTATAATGCTGACGATACCACCACAATGGAGGAGGTTTGTAGAAATTCATAACCAACTGCAGAGTTAACAAATCATTGAATACCTCATCTTGACTAGAATCATCACTTCATTATGAACCCGAATAATGATATGTTCTTTAATATACACTTCACATAACCTTATCGCACTGATCCCTGATCCGAAAATCCCGTCTCACCCAGTATGAACTGCTCAGACAACAAATCACCCCAAACATGACCAACAGTCTCACATGATACCACATTGCGCCAATATGCCATAACTCGAACATGATAAATAAGAAATGACTCGGGAAGGGACTATTCCACTCACGCAACTAATATGAATTTTTCTCAAAAACTAGGAAATAAAACATAAGAAAAATAAATACATATTGACCCTTCTCATCATCCCAACACCCTTCCTTGAGGAGGGCTATACTGAAATGAACACGCCTGGCTCATACGGAGCCCATAATCATATTTAAATCCATCCAAAAACATCGAGTCTACCTTGCTCGCACCAAACCATGCTAATAGCTTTTACCTGGGTCCATATTAACCCACTTTCTCTCATAATACATGAGAACAACCATCATCACCGGGACAAACACCCCATAATCCATAATCAACTGAACCGAACGCCCTCCAGGCATCGATTCTCAAATAAACAATATTGCACTTCTTTATACCCAGTTCAAATCTTCAATCCATCAAGTGACTACATGTCACACTTTATACAATCTTTTCGCAATCACGCTTCCACGACCTTCCACACAAGGCAACAGGTCTGCCCATCCACCACTGGCCATACTACGCTGTAAGACAAATCAAGAACCCATAACCAGGGTACAAAGTCTCTTCCACCGAATATCAATCTCAGGTGACACTGAAGATAACATCAGCTGACTCTGAACTTTCAAATCACTTTTTCTTGCTCTTCCGAGCTCATGACATTCTTACTAACACCGAACCGAAATCTCGATTCTTACTCCTAGTTACACACTTCTTACCACCCCTAACATGCCAATATAAGGTAGCGCAAGAATTTCCATCATAACTTCTGAACCACCAATAGGGTGAACACTTCATTATATAGAAACCTTTTACTTAACTCAATTCAAGAGAACCATCACAACACACGAGTGAATTCCCACAATCACCCAACATGCAAATCCTTAAGTAGTAGTCTATACCACTATAATACTTCCGGGGTCCGCCTATACCTGACAGGCCATAGCACTCAAATGCTCCCACATGAAATCCGTTACGACAGCCGACAAGACTCGCACACACCGGCGCAAACCACCTGCATAACTTATCACATCAAAGGAAATGATCACTGGCGCAAATGTGCCATTTCAACCATGGCTAATCAATCTATCTTCTTTTAGTCACCTTCAATTGCTTCAGGAATAATAGAAACTTCCTCCAACTCATAGAAAACTCAACCCTCACTCATCCCGAGTGACCTTGATTCACGAGACTATGCTGCCTAAATCCCGCAACCCATCTCATAGCCTCCTGATAATCTTTCTACAATCCGGAGTTTATTTCTCTCACTCCTCCAATACTATCTTGCATGCTGAAACATATCATAGAGTATTCTAACCATCTTCCTTTTTCTCAGAAATTACTCTGCAAAAGCTCGATTCTCGATCATACTGCTGCCTGAAACCCTTAAACGCCGCATTCTTAACTTTTGAACTCACTAGGACCGCTATTGAGAGTCACCCACTCTGAATGGCCCCGAATACAATGAACTCCAAGGCTCTTCGAGCACATGAACACCCATTTTCCTTGAAGCACGTGACTCAGTCACTACTCTGACAACTCACCAATGCCTTAAGCAAAATTTTGAATCTTCCAAAGCATAACCCTGGGCCGACAGGGCAAACTTCCGCACACATTCATCAAATCCCACGCACAATCACCATCTTATTCCTTTCCCTTAGCTGTAATAACTTGCCAACACACCGACAATCTGCAACCCTATGATAATATAATCCTGCAACCCAACTGCAGATGGTGGGACTCCCCCACTTAACCCGAAGCTACTCCTTGCACCACTCTAGACCCTGCCGAGATCCTTTCTCCTTTGATGACACGATCTTGCTTGACTAGTCCGTCCAATTCTTCCAAATCCTCTTGCTAGCACTCCCTAAATACTCAAATTCTCTAGCATCATTCACACATTCCGCCTCCTACCGAATAGCCACTAGAACCCCTCACTGAGACCTGCCAACCATGCCATCACTAACCTATTCACAGAAGATAACCCACCTTTGGAAATCACCCGTGGACACCTTCCAACGACTCTGAAATGCATGCTCTCTGCGAATTCACTACCCCATCCTACACCCTGCTTCATTTACCAACTTTACTAGTCCGTCCGCTCCTCATGGAAATCCATTAAATGCGCGACAATATCTTCAAATTCCAAGCTATGATGCCGCTCTCCCATTCTATGACTGCTCGACTTCCGCTTCTCACGCCTGGCCTCCTAGAAATGGAACCACCGCCTAGCCTCACTCCAGGATCATTCTCTGTAGCTCTCAAACCAGCAGAACACCACGACTTCAAGCTTTCCGGAGATCATCTTTCTCTAGATGCCTTCATTATCAACACGTATCCGGTACTGAACCACCGCACCTCACGATCTCTGCCAGCCGCATTCTTCAATAATTCTTCTCAATACTCTGATCCCACCCAACCAAAGAAGCCATAGCACCGACAAACTTAACACATTCTATTCGATCAATGACGACCAATCCACATCACATGTGCATATCCCACCTCACTTGAAGACACCAAGTCTTACTACTTTATCAACCCCAACCAGACCGTTCATAACCCAAATGCCTTTCCTCTGCGGAACTAAAATACTGAAATCTCGAAATCAAACTCTAAGAAGACCTCCCTTCAAACCATTCATCACCCCCAAACATACGGGCAAGCATTCTATCTTCATACCGACATCGCGCGACAACCAATCACAAGCATCATCTGAGCATAGCCTTAAGGCTCTCAGAAACACAGCTACTGAGCTGAAACAACATATTATTCTTTTGCAGGGCCATAACAACAGCCCCAACCAATTACACATGGAAACATCTCGAATTACATCTGTAGCACCATTTCAACTCCTCAAATTCCTGATTTATAGCAAGCGCTTCGCGACGCGTAAGATTGAGTAAGAACAAACATAGGCATAAGCCTCAAAGGAATCAACTCGCACGATGAGGAATCAAGAAGGGAAGTACTCCTAACAGCCCTGTACCCTCTCAAAGATAAGTACAGACGTCTTCGTACCGATCCGCAAGACTCTACTAGACTTTCTCATGACTCGTGAGGCCTACGGGAACCTAGCGCTCTGATACCATGTTGTCACGACCCAAAATCCATAAGGTCGTGATGGCGCCGGACATCATTACTAGGCAAGCCAATCATTAATTAATTAGTCGAAATAAATTCTTGTTTATCATTTATGAAAATCATTTCCTTTCACTTTATTACATGTTAACTAAATAAAATATGCCAAGTAAAACAATAGTTTAAATATTACACTTATGCAAAATATATCCCAACACATATCCCAGAACCCAGTGTCACAAGTACATAAGCAATCTCTAAGAATTTATACAATCATCACTAAGCCTGTCCGAAATACAAATTTGACTAGGAAATTTAAAAATGAAGACGAATACAAAATGAGGGAGACTCTGTCAGCTGCGGATCGCCTCTGGATGGTGCAGCTCGCCTAAGTCTCTGAATCCTCCACATTACTATGAAAGCACCTGTGCAATAAAATGCACAACAAGTGTAGCATGAGTACAAAAATAACGTGTACTCAGTAAGTCGCCCGCCTAACCTCAGAGAGGTAGTGACGAGAGGTCAAATTAGACACTCACTAAGGGCCAGCAAATTAATTAACAGTATAAGATGAACACGATAGGCATGTAAAGGTAGTAAATCAGCATATATATAAGGCACTGAAATCAAAGTAAAAATTGGAAATAAACAAACGGTTACCACTTTCTCATTATTTTCCAAAAATATCCTAAATAAACAATTTCCTCTTTGTTTTCCCCAAATATCATAAATCCACAATTTCTTCTTTATTTTTCCCCCAAATATCTTATCAATTCAAAATCGTGAAAAACATTTAACAATTTAGCATGCGCATACGGGATAAGGACAACCGGCCTGAGCCATCATAATAATCATCTATGTGCACTGCCGAGGGTCGAACGGCCCGAACCATAATATTTATTTCAATATCATTGTGGCGTACGGCCCGCTCCCATGATAGTGGGGGAAATAACACTCCGCCAAGGGTGGCTAACAGGCCGGGCCCGGGCCAAACGGGTCAAGTGGGCCGGGCTAAGTGGGTCCGAGTTATGCGGGCCTGGGTTATGCGGGCCCGGGCTAAACGGGCTATATGTGTGGAACCGGCCCCCTACGGGCCTAAGACCACATGGGCCCGGGCTAAGAGGGTCAGGCCCGCGGGCCAAACAGGCCTAAACGGGTCCGGGCATTTTTTAATTTTTTTTATGTAAGGCAATTTCTTGTAAATCTTGTATAAGTGTATTATATAAGT
>MDKI01253949.1:0-27939 GCA_005239505.1 Nicotiana paniculata | reverse complement strand
AGCACCAGCTCTAGTTGAGAAAGAGGCAGAGGAAAGCAAAACAGTTTACCCAAGGTTCGTGTTCGATGATTACATGAAGTTATATGCTGGACTCAAGTTTCAAGCCAAAGAGCCAAGGTTTGAAGCCATGATCAAGGCCATGGAAACTGATGTGAAAAGAGATCCAGTTGCAACTGCTTAAATTCTAATTCGAGAGGAAGGATGGAGTTTGAAAAGACAATGACATTATTTGCTTCTTTTGTGTCGTAGTGTCTCTGCTGCATACAGTAGAAAGAGTCCTTAAGTCTGTATCTCAAAATAAAGTGATAAATCAAAGCTACTTTGTAGAAAAATCTTTATACAAATAATTACAAGTGTCATATTTCCTCTTCTTGAAATTACTGTCTCATCTTCCTAAGTTTAACTTTTTGAACATACTTCTATTGGCAGAATTCGAGTTGAGAATTTTACTATGAATAAAACTAATATAGCCCTTAGACAAGAATTTGACATGGAACTTATGAAGCCTATACAGGCAAGCAGGTTATGGGAATTTTTATTTGATCAAACTAGATCAATTTTGAATGAGATAGTAGTGGATCTTCTATGCACAGTGCTTCAAGAGCATGAAAAGCAAAACAAGTTGACTTGATGCACTTATCAAGACATGGCGTTGCTTTATTTTACCGAGGACATGACCCTAGATAAAAATGTGCGAAGGTCGAGGATTAGGGTCGAAAGTTGATAAGTAATCGAGGGTGTCTCCTAGTATTACCCGTAGTATTAATAATATTCTTATTTCCTGTTCCTAGACTTTTTTATTATATGTTGTGTCTTTCTTGCTGATAGATATTATATATTAGTACTATTCTTGTATTTTTTATCTCTAGATATTTGTTAATACCGGGAGTCTTTGTTTTTTCGTTTCTTTTTATTGTTGTTGTTATGGTTGGTTGCTTCTTTGTCCATGTTACTTGAGCCAAGGGTCTATCGGAAACTGCCTAGACTCCAGTTTGTGGATTATACCGGGTTTTTGTTGTTGTTGTTGATGCCCTATCAAACATTAGGGGCAAATTAGTTTCGAAGGATTTTGTCTTTTTTTTTTTGCTAACGAAAGGAACTTTTACTAAAAACACAGAAGTTTATTACGGGATAGTAACTGGGCGAGTAGTCCCATTTCCATAGATGTCTTCACTTAGTACATTTAAAATAAAGGGGGGAGGGGATACAAAGATCATGACATGTCTTTGCAAATCTGGAACTCTCTTTTCCCATAGCCGGCCAGTTTGTCAGCAACATCATTGGCTTCTCTAAAGATATGGCCCACTTGTGTATTAAATAATATGAGGGTAGATTAGTCTTTTAGTTAAAAATTGTTAGTAACTAACTAATAGTTGTTAGGGAGTTAGTTAGTTAGTTAGTTAGTTAGTTAGTTAGTTAGTTAGTTACAACTACATAATTAACTAACTTGTATTAATACATGTATTACACTCATTATTGAACACTTTTTGAAATCATGAAAACCATACTCTACTAACTCTCTATTTCTCCGCCTGATACATCTCCTTCTTCTTCATCTCTGTTCTTTTTCTTCTTCCCTCTATATTTCTTGATAATTCAGCTAAGTTTTCATCACAATTGTGTGAATAATTACATGGTATCAGAGCTTACACGATACATAATCGTATCTTACGTAACGATCCAAATTACATTTCAGAAATATTTCTTGATTTTTCAATTTCTGCATTTGTTCTGTCTGAGTCTTGAGCAAAATAAAGAAGAATGGCGGTAAATGGTGAAACAGTAGTTGAAGCACCAGGAAATCAACTTCCAAATAAACATGCAACACAATTTAGTGGTAATCAAGGGAATCAAGTCAATGGAATTGACTACAATCATCACTTATTCTTGTCTCCTGCAGATGTGAGTGGGATTCAGATCATCTCTTTTCAATTAACTGGAATTGAGAATTACTCGATTTGGTTCAGGTCTATGAGAGTTACGTTGCTAGTTAGGAACAAGCTGGGGGTGGTAGATGGTACATGCAGAAAGCAAAGATTCCCATAAATGATGTGGAATCATTGGAAAAGAGTAAATACGATTGTTCTTTCTTGGATTATGAATTCAGTTGCAAAAGGGCTTCTTGGAAGAATTATGTATGCATCTAGTGCACAAGTGGTCTGGGAAGATCTTACTGAAAGATTCAATAAGATAGATGGCTCAAGAACCTTTAATCTTCACAAAGAAATTGCTACACTGTCTCAAGGAACAACATTTGTATCTGTATACTTCTCAAAATTGAAAGATCTATGGGAGGAGTTTGAAGCATTAGTGCCAGCACCTGGTTGTGATTGTCCAAAATCAAGAGAATTTGTAGTTTATTTGCATAAACTACAAATTAAAGCTATATCAATTCTTAACGGGGCTAAACGACTCATATTCACAGACTAGAAGTCAAATTCTGATGAGAAGTCTTGTTCTTACAATAAATCAAGCTTATGCATTGATTGTGAGTGATGAGGGACAAAAATCTGTTGCTGCAACCTCAGGGATTTTGGGGTCTAATCTTACAAGTCAAATGGGAAACTATGAAGTTGCTATGTACTCAAAAACTGGTGGAAATCAGGATCAGAATCAGAGAACTAGAAGACATTATAATGTTTACTGTGTTTTTGTAAAATGAAGGGACATAGTAAAGAAAATTGCTATAAGATTGTGGGATAACTTGCACATTTCAAGAACAAAATAAGAAGAAATATTGGTTCAAATGCAGCCTATAATGTGAATCTACTGCCAGAAACTGGTCATTCTAATGATTAGCAATCAATGCATGTGTTCAATTATGGACAAAATAAAAATGTTCAAGATCATGTAAAAAATGGGGGTAGTGCTCAAGCTCAAAGACCTAATCTGAGTATGGAGAAATCAAGTCTTGAAAACTATGCTCTCACAAAAACACAGTATGAACAGATTCTACAAATGTTGAACACTACAAGTGTATCAAGTTCAACTTCTGCAGTTAATGTGGCAGGTATTGATACAGCTTTATTAGTTTCTGATTGTCTTAGACAATGGATTATAGATACAGGAGCAACAAACCATATGGTGGCAAACAAAAAATTACTAGATGAAAGAACAGTAAATGAACCAAGAAATCCAAAGAAAGTTTTACTTCCCAATGGAGATATTACAATTGTTACTCATACATGAGCAAGTTCTATATTAGAGAATAGCAAAATAACAAATGTATTTTATGTTCCTCAATTCAAGTATAATTTGCTGCCAGTTTCTAAGCTAACTAAAGAGTTGCAATGCTCAGCAATATTTTTTCCTGATTTTTGTGTGTTTTAGGAACTCTTCCCTGGGAAGGTGAATGGGATTGGTAAAGAGGATGGTAGATTATATCTTCTACATACTAATATAGCTGAAAGGATGTAACGACCCGACCGGCTGTTTTGAGCATTTGCACTTCGCTCACCAGTTCTCGGGCATGACTAGCCCCGTATGATGTATTATGACTTATGTAAATCGTCGGTTTTGATTTGCAGGATAATCGAAATAGATTTGGAAGAACAATTCTCGGGCTGAAGCTTTAAATTTGAAAGGTTTGACCAAGTTTTGACTTTTTAATATTCGATCTCGGATTTGGATTTTTATGACTTTTTTTAGCTCCATTAGGTGATTTTGGACTTGGGAACGCGTCCGGAATGTGATTTGGAGGTCCGTGGTAGAATTAGGCTTGAATTGGCGAAATTGGAAGTTTGGTGTTTCTCGGTCGCCAGTGAAAATTTTGATATCGGGGTCGGAATGGAATTATGGAAGTTGGAATAGGTTTGTAGTATCATTTGTAACTTGTGCGCAAAATTTGAGGTCAATCAGACTTGATTTGATAGGTTTCGACATCGAATATAGAAGTTGGAAGTTTTTAATTTCATTAAGCTTGAATTGGGGTGTGATTCACAGTTTTAGCATTGTTTGATGTAATTTGAGGCATCGACTAAGTTTGTATCATATTATGGGACTTGTTAGTATACTTGGTTGGGGTCCCACGAGGCTCGGATAAGTTTTGGAAGAGCTTTTGGAAGATTTTGTCGTTTTGAGCATAAGCATGTAATGATCCAAAGGTCCATTTTTAGTTCTAGAGATCAAAATTTGATTTTGAGACTTCCGAGATTTTGATAATGAATTATAGGAGTGATCTGTAAAGTTTTGGTCTAATTTCAGCAAGTCGCGATTGAGTTTTTAACGCGAAACATGAGTTAATTGTTTAACAAGCGAAATGGGTATCGCACTGAGCAAATGAGCTCTGCATTGAGTTTCGATTGAAGGACTATGTTCGTATTATTATTTGTGACTCGTAGGAACAAGAATCATCGAATTCCGAGTTCGTATAATGGAGTTAGAGCCTTTTTAGTGAAATTAAAGAATGTTGGTGCATCAGATCTTGTGTGAACCTTTAGCGACTATATTTGACACTTTTAGCGACGTGAATTGGCTTTTAGCGACCAGAATTGGGTTTTTAATATTGTTCTATTTTTTTTTAGCTCATTTTAATATTTTTTGGTGAAAGAACACGACTTGGGACGATTTTTTGAATAAGAAATCATGGGGAATCTTGAGCTAAGTCACTTGTGATCATTTCTACTCCATAATATTGAATTATCATCGAATAATCCAACTAGATTTCATGTTTTTGAGGTGTAAATTGGAGATTTGGACCTAGGAATTTAAAAATAAGATTTGAAGATTTGGAGGCCGAATTGTTATCGGAATTTAGTAATTTTGGTATGGTTGGACTCGTGGTTGAATGGGTTTTCGGATTTTGTGAGTTTCGTCGGGTTCCGAGACGTGAGCCCCACGGGTGATTTTGAGTTAAATTTCGAATTTTGTTGGAAAAATTAGTAATTTCATATGGAATTAATTCCTATAATTAGTATTGACTGAATTGAATTAATTGTGGCTAGATTCGGGTCGATTGGAGGCTGATTTGAGGGACAAAGGAATTTCAGAGTAGGATTTTTCTCGGATTGAGGTAAGTAATGATTGTAAATCTAGTCTCGAGGGTATGAAACCCCGGACTTCACATTGTTTTACTATTTTGAGGTGACGCGCATACTAGGTGAAGGGTGTGTGAGCGTACACGGTTGGGGATTGTGACTTGGTCCGTCCCGTAGCATCTATAAAGTTGCATATTTGACTTAAATTATATGATACTTAAGTGTTTTAGAAAGAATTTCCGATAAATTGGGTTGAATGCCATATTTGGGCCTTGTGCTAGATCTGTTTGGACCCTTAGGAGCTTTTTCTTATTATCCTCTCACTGTTTTCGATTTAAGATCTATACTCAGTCATGCTATCTTTACTGATTTCATAACTCAGTCATTATTACTCCGTTTTGATGCATAAAATGATATTTTGGGTTGAGCACCCTGTTTTACTGATAACCCGAGTGGCTTGAGAGGTTTCTGACTGAGTGAGGCCGAGGTCCTGTGTTGTGAGGATATTATGGGATCGGGTTGCACGTCGTATGTTGTTATCGATTCAAGATTTTTTTGAGGCCACGGGCCTGATTGATTTATGCCACGAGGGGGCTTGTTATAGCGATTGGGCTGTAGGAGCCCCTCCGGAGTCTGTACACCCTAGTGAGCGCGAGTACCCTGAGTGAGTGATATGATATTTTACCCGAGGGGCTGTTCTTGATTCATGTTGTGCTCGAGGGGCTGTTTACGAGCGATTGTGATGTAATGCCCGAGGGGCATTATATGAGTGACTGTGAGGTTTGCCAGAGGGGGTGTTCACGAGTGATGTTCGCCGCGGGGCTATTCTTGATTTATGTTGCCCGAGGAGTTGTATATGAGTGAGTTTTGTCCGAGGGGTTGTTTATGTTTTCATCATTTTTACTCACTGTTTCATCACTTCGTTGAAAACTGTTGAAAGATGTTTTAAATGGTTTTACTGAAACTGGATTTAAATGAGCTGAGTTGATTCAAAACCCTGATTTTAAAAGCCTGTTGTATTTTACTGAGATTTCATGATATGAACTGTATACGTATTATTGATCGTCACTACTGCTCAGTCTCTATTTACTTTTATTACTTACTGAGTTGGCGTACTCACATTACTCCCTGCACCTTGTGTGCAGATCCAGGTATTTCTGAACCCGGTAGCGGGTGTTGATTACTCAGTGGCAGGTCCATCAGATTTAGTAAGGTAGTTGACTGGCGATCGCAACCTGCTTTCCCCCCAACCCTTTTATCCTCCCTTAGTTGTATTCAGTTACTTCCAGTCTATGTTAGTCTTGATGTTGTAAACGGTTGTGACTAGTGAGACCCCGATGTCGGGCTTTCTTTCCGCACTGTTGTTTTGATTTAAACTCCTTATGCAGGTTTATTGTTAAATAGCTTTAGTTTTGTCTTTAAAATGAAAATATTGATTGGTTTTGGTAGTGTCGGCTTGCCTAGTACCACGTTAGGCGCCATCACGACAGGGTTAGTTTTGGGTCATGACAAGTTGGTATCAGAGCCTAGGTTACATAGGTCTCACGAGTCATGAGCGGGTTTAGTAGAGTCTTGCGAATGGGTACGGAGACGTCTGTACTTATCTTCGAGAGGTTGTAGAACCTTTACGAAATCCCACATTCTTGAATTCTTATCGTGCGACATTGATTCAGCTTGAAAATGTAACTCTTGAAATTCGTTCCACACGTTCGTATGCGCGCATGAGCGCTCGGTATCAGTTGTGCATTGACGGCCTGTGATTCCCTGAACGAGAGGCGAGATGTGATTTATGTGTGTTGATGTTGGGCCAGTCTGGAGGACTTGGGGCCGGTTTTTGCATGTAGCTTGAGCACTGAGGTGTTGATTGTGTGAGCACGTGCTTTCAGATTTATATGTTCAGTAGTGTCACTATTAGTGGAAGTGATGGATGGATGGATGGATGGATGGATACGTGATGAGTATGATGTGACTACGAGATGTGTTCATATGATTTGGATGTGACGAGGAGGGCCTGCTTAAGGGTAGAAAGAACTATTTGGTGCTTGATTTCCATATTGATTTGATGTATAGCCCCGAGTTATAGGTGTGTTGAAGGATCTTTTCATGTTATTTAGTTGGGGAATGAAGTAGATTTCATGTCGTGATATGAGTTCAGACTCAGGAAGATTAAGTGATTGTGTGATGTTTATGACGGTGGAAGGGTATAAAGAGATATTACTTTGAGACGAAGCAGGTGGGTTATCTCCTGCGGGGTGTCCTGAGGGCGTGTGATCCCTATGTTGTTTTGTAGTGAGTCCTCCTTTACCAGTGAATTATATGTGCTGCAGATTGAGTTTGGATCGCGTATGAGAGTTGTCTTGACTGTTACGAGGGTGAATGCGAGTTTGTAGATGATTTGAAGTACTAGATGGTTTGTGTTGCACGAGCTTATGAAGGATTTATTTCAATCTCACTATGGTATTATGGCATAAATAGAGTATGGGCATTGTGAGTTTTTGTTTGTTTTGACCTATGGCTTTGCACTAAGTGGGGGAGTCTGCTATTGATAAGTTGATTGTGCGGCTAAGTGTCGTATCAATTTTAGTTTGAGGTATACTGGCGAATCAGTTGTGGCTTATAGGGGTTGAGATCGAGGATAAATCGAGTAAAGGAAATTTTGTATAGGAGTTGTGTTATGCTTTATGGGTGTATAAGAATCATGGAATGACTTGAGTTGTTATTGGTGAAGGATGCAATGTGCATGGAGCAGGAATTTATTTGGTTTCATTAAGCTGGGGTTACTTCCTGGGGTGTTCGAGTGCTAATGGAGCATAGGTCATTCGGTCCATTTGATCAGTATAATTGAGGTTTGAGCATATTGGATGACTCCCGAGAATGATTCTAATGGATTCAAGATGCATATGTAACAATTGGGGGATCTTCAGGATGTGAATTTGGCTAGAAACTGAGGTCCACATTAGAGGGTG
This sequence comes from Nicotiana paniculata, assembly GCA_005239505.1. Classification (NCBI taxonomy): domain Eukaryota; kingdom Viridiplantae; phylum Streptophyta; class Magnoliopsida; order Solanales; family Solanaceae; genus Nicotiana; species Nicotiana paniculata. Next base: position 19,997 of record MDKI01253949.1, on the reverse strand, counting down.
TCAAGACTTGTGTCATTTCTATATCATTATGGATTCTACATATCAGTATCAGGAAGGTGAAGGTAATAGCTTTAGATTCACAGGAAGTCTCTTCATGGTAAGTATTTTGAATGTGGTGCTTTTGGGGATATTTGAGAGAGTATTCATCGACTTATGAGCCTTAGACGGTGTGGTTTTATGCTTGGGTCTCGTGTTGTGAGTCTGGGTTGAGAATTGTGGTATTATGGCAAGGAGAAGTATCAATTCGAAGGTAACTTAGATAAATAGGACAACTTGGTAGTAGGTCGGATCGGCATGGTAAGGGATATGATTAGTTCTTTGGATGTTTATAAGGTAATGAGTTTTTACAGGTGTTTGTCTTTACTCGTGGCAATGATCTTGGGTTTTTGGTGACCTGCTAGCTGGGTTGAGCTAGAAGGATTCTGTCATGACGGTTTGGTTTTGTGCAAATGGGATTCGGAGATTCCTTGATGGCTTCTACCACGGTTAGAGATGTATATTTTCTATTGGCGTGAGGAGCATGTGACGTATAGTGATTTTCTTCTAGAAGGAATCAAATGGAAATTTCTTGGCTAGTTGAATACGTAGTTTCTTGTGGCTCGGAATGGATTATGAAGTTCTCATATTTATCATAGGATGGCATGGTATATGCGGTATGTTGTGTAGGGTTGAGATTTGCACGTGTGAGGTCACGATTCAGTTCTGGAAGAAAGGTCATAAATTCTTAGGCAGCATGGACAGTTTCAGATAACTAGGTAAATGATATCACTAATTGGTTCAGCTTGATGAGGGTATACATTTCAGAAAGGGCAATGTGTTTGATTTAACGGTACTTCATTGGTATTGCATCGCTCTTTTGTTGGATCGACTGTTGATATTCAAGTTTTCTTAGTGGCACAGAAGAATTATAGGAGTATCCTTCGTGGAATGATTGATTATTAGAGGTGTGTTATATATTCGAGCGGTGGAGTTGGGATCATATATGGTGATTCGTGTGCTTTATGGATTTCGAGACTGAGAGTTCTCATAAACAGGTTATTTTGTGGTTTTGGACTGTGAAGATGCGAACAAATCTAGTCAGATGTTAGTATGTTCCATGATTCAGTCGTTGTGAACTTGCGGAGAGTTATCTATATGTTGCGGGTGACCAGAGTTGATTTAGGGTTCATTGGTAGGCCCAGTATGGATGTGTGTTTTGCACCGAGTCGGAATTGTTGACTTCGAATTGCTATTGTTGAGGGATGTGCCATTCGATTGTCATTGAGCTTATTTGTGTTCTGGAGTGATCTATGAGTTACCCTTCTGTGTTGTGAGTAGTTGTGATTGTTGTTTATATGCACATATGGTGCAGTTCTATTTGGGATTTATAGCGGAATTTGAGTGAGACAGGTATTTGGGTGTTGCATGATTGATTGTGCACTGGATATATTCTTTCGGGCTGGCATGGCATTGCGTCATTTACTTCTCCATGGTTATGGTGATTTACTTTTGGTACTAGACATCAAATTGCGCATGGTTGATGATTTTGAGCATGGTGACTTGAGGTGTCTCATGTGGACCAGTGTTTGGATAGGGTAGCGCATTGCAGCGAAGTTATGTAGAGGTATAATCCTTCTGTTTAGATTCGTGTGTTCTGGTTCTACGATGTGTGATGGGTTCTCATCATTGTGTTGTGGTGGTACTGGTGAGCTTGCGGTACAGCTCTCTCATTTGAGTCATTTTTCCATGGTTTGAGTACATTTGGATTGTTGTTTATTGTTGCGCGGGTGGCACGTGTTGTGTCTTTAGATTGTATTGATGTGTCATATCACTAGAGTAGTCGTGTTGGATGAGATGAGTTCATTGGGATCTAGAATAGAATAATATCGGATTCGATTTCAGAATGTTGGAAGGATAATATCGGGATTCACCTTAAAAATTTACTATGGCCCTTGCCGAAGGAGAGAGAGCTCCATGACTGGTTGATCTGAGGAGTGGTTATGACTTTCTGCGTGTTTCATTCATCATTGGCAGTATATAAAAGTGTTGGAATGAGGCTTTGGTTTGATAAGAGGTTTATTATCGAAATTGGGTTGTTTGAGCAGCTGTTGTGATTAGAAGTTATCGCTATGAGTGTTTGAGTTGTGTGGTATATCATCTGATTTTCATTTTGAATTGCGGTTATGGATTGATACATCGTGTTCAGACTTATTCAGCGTGTAGATGTGAGATTCTGATCTTGTAGACAATTTCAGAAGTGGAAAATTGGTTCTAAGGTTATGGGCTAGGGTGAATTGTGAAATTTCAGTTATGTTGTGTTATTGGATATATATGGGATAGGGTGACGACGGATCACCCCCTCGTATGTGCATGGTAATTTTACAAAGCGATTGGGTTTTTGGAACAACTCTGGGCACGTTTGAGGACGAACATATGTTTAAGTGGGGGAGGATCTAACGATCCGACCGGTAGTTTTGCGCATTTTCACTTCGCTGGCCAGTTCTCAGGCATGACTAGATCCGTATGATGTATTATGACTTATGTAAATCGTCGGTCTTGGTTTCAGGATAATCAGAATAGATTTGGAAGAACAATTCTCAGCTTGAAGCTTTAAATTTGAAAAGTTTGACCAAGTTTTGACTTTTTAGTATTCGATCTCAGATTTACATTTTTATGATTTGGTTAGCTACATGAGGTGATTTTGGACTTGGGAGCGCGTCCGGAATGTGATTTGGAGGTCCGTAGTAGAATTAGGCTTGAATTGGCGAAATTGGAAGTTTGGTATTTCTCGGTCGGCAGTGAAAATTTTGATATCAGGGTCAAAATGGAATTCCGAAAGTTGGAACAGGTTCGTAGTGTCATTTGTGACTTGCGTGCAAAATTTGAGGTCAATCGGACTTGAGTTGATAGGTTTCGGCATCGAATATAGAAGTTGGAAGTTCTTAATTTCATTAAGCTTGAATTAGGGTGTCATTCACGATTTTAGTATTATTTGATGTAATTTGAGGCATCGAATAAGTTTGTGTCATATTATGGGACCTGTTAGTATACTTGGTTGGGGTCCCATGAGGCTCGGATAAGTTTTTGAAGAGTTTTTGTCGTTTTGAGCATAAGCATGTAATGATCCAAATGTCCAATTTTAGTTCTAGAGATCGAAATTTGATTTTTAGACTTCCAGGATTTTGATAATGAATTATAGGAGTGATCTGGAAAGTTTGGTCTAATTTCATCAAGTCGCTATTGGATTTTTAACGCGAAACATGAGTTAATTATTTAACGAGCGAAATGGGTATCGCACTGAGCAAATGAGCTCTGAATTGAGTTTCGATTGAAGGACTATGTTTGTATTATTATTTGTGACTCATAGGAACAAGAATCATCGAATTCTGAGTTCGTATTATGGAGTTAGAGCCTTTTTAGTGAAATTAAAGGTTGTTGGTGCATCAGATCTGATGTACACCTTTAGCGACCAGATTTGACACTTTTAGCGACGTGAATTGGCTTTGAGCGACCAGAATTGGGTTTTTAATGTTGTTCTGTTTTTTAGCTCATTTTAACTTTTTTTGGTGAAAGAACATGGCTTAGGACGATTTTTTGAGCAAGAAATCATGGGGAATCTTGAGGTAAGTCACTTGTGATCATTTCTACTCCATAATATTGAATTATCATCGAATAATCCGACTAGATTTCATGTTTTTGAGGTGTAAATTAGGGATTTGGACCTAGGAATTTAAAAATAAGATTTGAAGATTTTGAGGCCGAGTTGTTATCGGAATTTAGTAATTTTGGTATGGTTGGACTCGTGGTTGAATAGGTTGTCGGATTTTATAAGTTTCGTCGAATTCCGAGACGTGGGTCCCACGGGCAATTTTTAGTTAAATTTCGGATTTTGTTAGAAAAATAGTATTTTCGTATGGAATTAATTCCTATAATTAGTATTGACTAAATTGAATTAACTGTGGCTAGATTTGGGTCGATTGGAGGCCGATTCGAGGGGCAAAGGCATTTCAGAGTAGGATTTTCTTGGATTGAGGTAAGTAATGATTGTAAATCTAGTCCTGAGAGTATGAAACCCCGAATTTCACATTATTTTACTATTTTGAGGTGACACACATGCTAGGTGAAAGGCGTGTGGGCATACACCGTTGGGGATTATGACTTGGTCTGTCACGTAGCAAGTATAAAGCTACGTATTTGACTTAAATTATATGATACTTATGTGTTTTAGAAAGAATTTCCTATAAATTGGGTTGAATGCCATATTCGAACCTTGTGCCAGAGCTGTTTGGACCCTTAGGGGATTTTTTTTATTATCCTCTCACTGTTTTTGATTTAAGATCTATACTCAGTCATGATGTGTTTACTGATTTCATAACTCAGTCTTTATTACTCCAATTTGATGCATAAAATGATATTTTGGGGTGAGCACCCTGTTTTACTGATATCTCGAGTGGCTTGAGAGGTTTCTGGCTGAGTGAGGTCGAGGGCTGTGTTGTGAGGATATTATGGGATCGGGCTGCACGCCGCAGCATGTCGTTATTGATTCATGATTTTTGTGAGGCCACGGTCCTGATTGATTTATGCCACGAGGTGGCTTGTTATAGCGCTTGGGCTGTAGGATCCCCTCCGGAGTCTGTACACCCCCAGTGAGCGCGGGTACCCTGAATGAGTGATATGATATTTTGCCTGAGGGGATGTTCTTGATTCATGTTGTGCCCGAGGGGCTGTTTACGAGCGATTGTGAGGTAATGTCGAGGGGCTGTATATGAGTGACTATGAGGTTTGCCCAAGGGGCTGTTCACGAGTGATGTTCGCCGAGGGGCTGTATACGAGTGAGTTTTTCTCGAGGAGTTGTTTATGTTTTCATCATTTTTACTCATTGTTTCATCACTTTGTTGAAAACTGTTGAAAGATGTTTTAAATGGTTTTACTGAAACTGGATTTAAATGAGTTGAGTTGATTCAAAACCTTGATTTTAAAAGCCTGTTGTATTTTACTGAGATTTCATTATATGAATTGTATACATTTTATTGCTTGTCACTACTGCTCAGTCTCTATTTACTTTTATTACTTACTGAGTTGGCGTACTCACATTACTCTTTGCACCTCGTGTGTAGATCCAGGTATTTCTAAATCCGGTAGTGGGTGTTGATTACTCAGTGGCAGGTCCATCGGAGTTAGTAAGGTAGTTGCATGGCGATCGCAGCCCTGCTATCCCCCCCCCTTATCCTCCCTTAGTTGTATTCAGTTATTTTTAGGCTATGTTTGTCTTGATATTGTCAGGCGGTTGTAGTAGATGCTCATGACTAGTGACACCCCGATGTCAGGCTTTCTTTCCGCACTGTTATTTTGATTTAAACTCCTTATGCAGGTTTAGTGATTGGTTTTGGTAGTGTGTCGGTTTGCCTAGTACCACGTTAGGCGCCATCACGACAGGGTTAGTTTTGGGTCGTGACAAAGGAACAAAATGATTGCTTTGACTGCAAGAGGAAATAATACAAATAAGGGTGAACAATCAGATGTAATACTCTGGCACAGAAGATGTGGCCATGTTTCCACTCAGATTCTTTGGAAAATACTACATATAGATACTGATATAATCAAAAATAGAATAAATAAGTGCATTGTATGTACTTGTGCCAAACAGACTAGATTATCATTCCCTACAAGCAGTATACAAAGTAGTAAGTGTTTTGATCTAATACATGTAGACTTTTGGGGGCCTTATAGAGTTGCTACATTGGATAGAAACAAGTATTTCTGACTGTTTTGGATGATTTTTCAAGAATGACTTGGATATTTATACTAAAGAAAAAATCTTATGCATGTGTTCAATTCACCATTTCTTCGAATATGTCAAAACTCAGTATGATGTAACAATAAAGTCAATAAGAACTGACAATGGGTCCGAGTTTGTCAATTTTGTGTGTGAGCAAATGTTCAAAGAATTGGGAACTATACACCAAAGAACATGTGTGTATACTCCTCAGCAGAATGGTGTAGCTGAGAGGAAACACATGCATATACACCAAAGAACATATGTGTATACTCCTCAGCAGAATGGTGTAGCTGAGAGGAAACACAGGCATAAATTGGAAGTTACAAGAGCTAACAGATTTCAAGCTATAATACCTATTAAATTTTGGGGTTATTGTATATTAGTTGTTGTCTATCTAATAAACAGAATGCCAGTGCTGTAATTGGCAACATATCTCCTTTTGAAAGACTACATAAAATAAAGCCATCTATAATGCATCTTAGAATAATAGGATGTCTATGCTTTGCAAAAATAGTACAAGAGCATGACAAGCTAATGCCTGGAGCCAAGTTATCTATTCACATGGGATACTCAGAAGTTCAAAAAGGGTATATCTTATATGATCCTACTAATAAGACAATTATTCACAAGTAGAGATGTCATATTTAGAGAATATGTGTTTCCCTTCACAAAAAAGGATAACAAGTTCTCCACAAGTGTTTGTTGATACAACTCCAGAATTGGGAATGCTATATGATCCTACAATACTGTCTATTAGAACAGAATTGCAAATACAACTACAAATGAAGGTGACAACACAGAACATAGTGGAACAAATATGCAGCATAATACAGAAGAAAACTATACAGATATGATTACAGATCATAATGGAACTAATATGCAACACAACATAGAAGAAAACTACACAGATGTAGTCACAGATCATGCAGATATAGAGTTTTACTCAGAGGCTACAAAGACTAATATTTCACAAATACCATCTACTACAGAGATACAGGGAATAGCCTTTAGCTGAGAGTAGAAGAAGATCCTGAAGAGACAAACATCCTCCAGTATGGTTGAAGGATTTTGTATCTCTCAATATCCATCAGAATGTTCCTTATGCTTTAAATTAGTATATCATCTATGATCATCTCTCCTCTAAATATCAATCCTATATAGCTACAACCTCATCAGTTTCTGAACCAACTAACTACTCTGAAGCTATCTTAGATCCTAGATGGATTCAAGCTATGGATGAAGAGATAAAGGCTCTTGAGAATAATCATACCTGGGAAATTGTGGCTTTACCAGAAGGTAAGAAGGCTATAAGATGCAAATGGATTTACAAATTCAAATACAAAGCTACAGGAGAAATTGAAAGGTTCAAAGCAAGATTAGTAGCTAAAGGGTATAGCCAGAAAGAGGGAATTGACTATCAAGAAACATTTTCACCTGTGGTGAAAATGGTAACAGTAAGAACTATTCTTGCTCTAGCATCTTCAAGGAAGTGGAATAATATAAAAAATGGATGTATACAATGCTTTTTACAAGGGGGTCTATTTGATGAGATTTATATGAACCTACCACAGGGATTTCAAAGTCAGGGGGAGAACAATGTGTGTAGACTTGTCAAATCCCTGTATGGGATTAAACAGGCACCTAGACAATGGAATGCAAAACTGTGTGAAGCATTATTGAGGTTCAATTTCAAAAAAGGACAGTATGACCGCTCCTTATTCATCAGAAATACAACTGAAGGTACTACTTTAATTCTAGTATATGTAGATGATATGTTAATCACAGGTGACAGTCTGCATTTAATTGAAGAAACAAAGACTCTACTGCAAAATGCTTTCAAAATGAAAGATCTGGGGAAGCTCAAATACGTCTTAGGGATTGAGTTTGCCAGGTCCAATCAAGTAATAACTATGCCTCAGAGGAAGTATTCTTTGGAGTTGATTTCAGAAGCTGGATTAGCTGCAGCCAAACCAGCAATAACTCCAATAGATGTTAATATCAAATTAAACTCTAAACGGTATGATGATCACATTGGTAAGGCAGAATGTTAAAAGAATGAAGACAGTGTAGTTGATCAAACCTCTTATCAAAGACTAATAGGAAAACTGTTATATTTAACAGTAACAAAGCCAGATATAGCATTTGGAGTTCAAACTCTTAGTTAATTTCTTCAACAGCCTAAAAGGTCTCAAATGGAAGCTGCATTGAGAATAGTAAGATATTTGAAAAATCAGCCAAGTCAAGGGATTTTATTATCAAGTTCTCAAAGCAAAACAATCACAGCTTATTGTGATGCAGACTGGGCTGCATGCCCTCTAACCAGAAAATCAGTTACAAGTTTTTTAATTAAAGTTGGTAACTCATTAGTCTCATGGAAGTCGAAGAAACAGACTACTATGTCTAGAAGTTCTGCAAAAGCAGAATACATAAGCTTAGTCATAACAGTAGCTGAACTCATTTGGTTATATGGTCTACTAACTGAAGTTGATACAAAGATACAGCTGCCTATTGACATCTACAGTGACAGTAAAGCAGCAATACAAATATCTGCAAATGGACTATCATGAGAGAACTAAGAATATTGAAATTGATTGTCATATTGTGAGAGAAAGAATTCAACAAGGGTTGGTCAACACAAAGTACATTGCGACAACAGATCAACCAGCGTATATTCTTACAAAAGGTTTAACCAAAGTTCACCATGAGTATTTAAAATTCAAACTAGGTGTGATCAATATTTTTTCACCACCTAGTTTGAGGGGGGGTGTTAAATAATGTGAGGGTAGATTAGTCTTTTAGTTAAAAGTTGTTAGTAACTAACTAATAGTTGTTAGGGAGTTAGTTAGTTAGTTAATTAGTTATAACTACATAATTAACTAACTTGTATAAATACATGTATTACACTTATTATTGAACACTTTTTGAAATAATGAAAACCATACTCCACTAACTCTCTATCTCTCCGTCTGATACATCTCCTTCTTCTTCATATCTGTTCTTCTTCTTCTTCTTCCTTCTATACTGCTTGATAATTCAGCTAGGTTTTTATCACAATTGTCTGAATAATTATACTGTGGGCTACCCAGCTTCTATAGTAGGTGTTTGCAATCCATTAATATGTGTGAAAAGGCTATATTATCTGAAAATAACATTTGTATTAATACCTGTGAGTCAGTTTTCACAATCAGTGAAAGTAATGTATGACTGTGTGCCAGCTTTAGACCATCGTATAAAGCTAGAATTTCCATATGGATGGAAAAGTGGGTGTAGTTGTGAGTTGCTTACTCAATAATCCACTCCCTGTTATGGTTTCAGATAATTCCACCTCCCTCTCATACGCATGTGCTTTCATCGTAAGCACCATCAATGTTAAGCTTATAAAATCCATGTGGAGGAGGTTGCCATTTGATTTTTTTGTTTGCGTAAAAAGGTTTTTTGTGGTGATTTTGCACTATGTGAACATATTCTAGAGTTTGATAGATGATGTCAGTGGGGGTGATTTGGTTAGAAGTATTCCGAAATAGTGTTTGATTTCTATTTTTTTTCATAGAAACCAAAGTATAATGGGGGTTAAAATATTTTTTGGTAGTCATTTATTATTCGAGAGAAGGTATTTTGTAGTTGGTGTACACAGAGAGATGAGTGTAGAGACCATTGGGATTGGGGGGATGGAAATGTTGAAATAATCCCACATTGATTTTGCTTTTGGACAGTCTATGAAAATGTGTCTTGTTGTTTCGATAGTGTTTGGGCATGCGCAATTGTTGTTAGTGATGATGTTGCGGTGAAATAAGTTATACGAGGTTGGTAATTTGTTATTTACAAGGAGCCACATAAAAAAATTTATTTTATTCAAAGCATGTATTTTCCATATCTATTGGGTTGGGTGGGAATGGGGTGGTGGAATTGTTTTAGAAACTTGTAAGAAGAGATTGTAAGCTATTTTTGCAGAGAAGGAGCCCGAGTTGGTGTTTTTCCAGAAGAATATATCCTTTCTAGGGCCAGATTGTTTGATATAAGTATTATGTATATGTTGAAGAATATTGGTTGGGATTTCTATTGATAGGTTGGAAATATCCCATTGATTGTTGGGGAGTAGGATGCTCTGGACTATTTTTGTAGTATCTGCTTGTGTAAGGGGTCCTTCGATAAGTGACCTAAGAGGGTCATTGGACCCAATCCAGTTATCTTCCCAAAGCCTGATGTTGGATCTGTTTCCTATATTCCAGGCTATTCCTTTTCCGAAGAGAGGGTAATTTTTGGTAATGCTTTTCCAAATGTAGGAGTTATTGGGTTTTGTAGTAAAATCATTTAGTGGTTGGCGTGCTTTGTACTTTTCCTTTAGAATTCTGACCCATAGTTGGTCTGGATTATTAATGAATCGCCAAGTGAGGCTGGAAAGAATGGTTGAGTTCTTTGTTTTCGTATTTGTAATACCCAATCCACCCAGTTTTTACGCATTGTGGCATTTTTCCAGTTTGTTAAATGAATTCTTCTTTTATCTTCTGTGGATCCCCAGAGAAAGTTGCGTTGAATACGATCCATCTTTTCTGTACATTTTTTTGGTATCATGTTTATTTGCATTGCGTAATTTGGGTTGATGTCTTGGTTTATGATATGGGTGAGGGATTCCATGCATATGATAAATAGATATGGTGATAGAGGATCTCCTTGTCTAATACCACAGGTCGGGTTGAAGGTTGTTGAAGGTTTCCCATTTACTAGTATGGATATGGATGAAGTGGTGACGCAACACATAATGAGGGAAATTAGTTTCGGAGGAAAGTTTAAACTAAATAATGAAAAAATGAATGAATGACCATTCAAGACGGTCAAAAGCTTTTTCTAGGTCGATTTTCAACATCATATGACCATATTTACCCTTATATTTATTGAAGGAGTAGATTGCTTCTTGGACGATTATGCAGTTGTCAGTAGCTCTGCGTCCAGGAATAAAGCAACATTGGTTTATGCTAATGATTTTGTGTAGTAAGGGTCTGATTGATTAACGATGATTTTGTTAATATTATATATAAAACTATAACAAAGGATTTTGTCTCAACTTATCTTATTCTCTCTTCTCCTTCAACAAGGAAAGAAAAAAAAAACACTTATGATTTAAAACAATGGAGTATTATTTTCTTAAAGCTTATTTTGATATTTACACTTATCTAGTACTATAATTGAAATATAGTCTACATTAGTATTTTTTAGATTTTTTACCCACAGAAATAGTCTTAAAATGGCGTGATTAAAATTAATCCGACCTTTCAAGTAAAACACTATGAAACAAAGAATACAAATGTGCACCAAACTTTATATGGTTATCAATAATAGCCACTAATTCAGCAAGTATATTCGTCACAGGACAAGATGAATGAGTAGAATCCCATTACCAATAATAATTTTTTGGTAATTTTCAGATATCACTATTTTTTAGTGGCTATTAACTTTCTATAATTACCATATACAGTTTCTATAGCTACTATTTAGTTCTTACGCGATTGTGTTTGTTGTATTCACGCTACTGTATTCATGAATACAGTAACACAATTCGCCTAAAAATAGGGGAATCCGGTTGTGCATTCGTATTAGTTGTATTCATGAATACAGTAGTGGAATTCGCCTAAAGAGTAGGGGAATCCAGTTGTTTAATAACGGAAAGAGAATCAATTAGCGTGTATCACTCTTAATTTAACTCAACAAAATCAGTACTCCATAAATTTCGCTACTACGCGACTGTATTTGCTGTATTTGCTGTATTCGCGCTATTGTGTTCATGAATACAGTAATAGGGGAGTCCAGCTGTGTGACTGTATTCGTTATATTCGCACTACAGTATTCTTGAATACGGTAGTGGAATTCGCCTAAAAATAGGTGAATCCAATTGTTTAATAACGGAAAGAGGATCAATTAGCGTATATCACTCCTAGTTTAACTCAACAAAATCAATTCAACATAAATCTCGCTGCTACTATGTTATATTTCATGTATTCGCACGACTGTATTTATAAATACAGTAAGGTAATCAAGAAATAAGGTGTATACTATTCTATTCAATTCGACTATATACATTATACTCAATTCACAAATATTCATTATTCATCATTATACATTGTATTCAATTCATCGTATTCAATTCGACTGTATTCAAAGAACAAAAATCACAAAGCACAGTGATATTCAGATGTATTCAAAAAATACAAACCTTCAAAATACATAAATACAGGCGAAAAAATAATATATTTATACAAAAATACAATATAATTTAATGTATTTGTACAAAATACAATATATTTATATCATTGTATGAGACTAAAATAACAAAGAAGAGAAGAAGCTCACCAGAGATGGCTTTTTCCGGCCAAGCAAAATATTGTATACATTGTATTTAAACTAAAAATGGAGACGAACAAAAATACGTCCCTCAAATCTTCTCTGGCGCTTTCATCGCCAGATATGTTCGCCTAAGAGGATGAGCCAATAGTGGATGATGATGCCGACGATCAAAATTGAGTGTTTTAGTGGGTATACCACTTGTAACCCTCTTCGGAGTTGTTGAATCAGCCATTGAAGATAAAATTTGAAGTTTATTCCTCAAAACCTAACAATGGCGGGAAAAAAAAAGAGTGAAGAGAAAGAGAAGAATGGCGGAGTAATTTGGCGTGAAGTGACCAAAATCTTTACCAATTACCACGAACTTTTGGAGCAAAAACGTTGAGGATCAATTCTGAGAAATTTGTTCCTACAATTTTGTTGTGAGAGAGAGATCGTGGAGAGAGAAAGAAGAAAAATCTTATTGTGGTTTAAGAGTTAACCAAAAGAAAGAGAGATAAAAAAACATAAATGGCGTATTTCACGCCTCAACGGTAGTGTATACAATAAATACCTATTTTACTATAAAAAATAAACGATAGCTATACATAATAATATTTTAAAATGGTTTTGGTTTATAATAAATAGGGTGTAATAGTTTTCCATAGAAAGTAAAATTTCATTCTTTCTATGTGTTTTTTCCTTTGGGAGGTTGGGGTGGGCGTGGGGGTGATTTATAATAAATAGGAACCTTCATTTTTTCTTTGCTTTTGATCAGGCAAAGTGTTACACCCCATGTTTTTGTACATAAAAGTACGTCGTAAGTCGGTTGATGTAAGCTCAGAAGGAATGAAATCCCTCTACAAGGATAAGGAAGGTTTATCGAAGTCTTAAGTAAGTTAAGTTGAATGAGACTTGAAAAAAATAAATGAGATAATGGATACATAAAATATGGTTGCTTGCTTACTGGGATACTTGTTTGAGCTACTTGCTTACCCGTCCTACTAGTTTGAGCTACTTAACACATGCCGTGACTATTAAATGAGGTAAGATACGTGTCTAAGTGAATAAGGGCAGTATGTGACACATATTAATTGACCAAGCAGGTGACAAGTAGGTGTGTCACCTACTTGCTAAAAGGGAAGGCCCAAGTTAGTCCACCTAAATGGACATGTGTAGGTTAGACAAGAGGGCCCTTTTAGGATTTGAATCAAGTCATATATCCTCATAATATCCAAGTAGTAGAAACATAAAGAGATCCGCGAAATTCTCTCCCAAATTGACCTACTCCAAACTCTCAAGAAATTGTTGATAATCTTCTTCTTCTTTCAATTCAAGTTAAAGGTTAATCTCCAATATTGAAGGATCTGATATGAAGCAAGTTAATGTCCATCAAGGGAAATATACTACCATTGTTTCATCCCTATAAGATCTGATATAGGTAAGAAAATCCTCCCTCCTATATATATTTGAGTTTATTTAAGTTCTAGCTAGGATGATTAGCGAAAGACTTGTGAAGTAGGGGTTGGAAATTGACTTGAAGTTATTGTGGTGTTATGGATTGTTTGGAATATTTTAATATTATTATATGGCTGTCACATAATAGTATTGTCATGTACATGTTGTTTTTAATCTTATTGGTGCCTTAACTAAGTTGTGGGAGTAAAAATTGATGAAGTAATAATCTGAAAATCAGTTTTCAGTTGTTGTAATTTGTGGACTGTTAGGAATTCTTTTTTATGTGGTGTTGTGGCTTAAAATCACTATGTATAACCTGAGTATATTGTGGTTGTCATTATTGAAGTGTATTCATGTTCTAGCTAAGTTATAGGGATGGGAAAACGCAAAGTAGCACTTGGTTGTTGTATGAGATTATGTGGACTATTTTGGTGATGTATTGCGGTGGATATAAGGTTGGAAAGTGATGTAATATGTTTGTTGATATTTTGGACATGTTGGTATTTTTTGTGAATTTGAGGAAAGTGAAAAAAAATAAGGGGAGGTGCTGTCCAAATTTCGTAGATGAGTTAGTTGATCATTTGTGTTGAGTTCTAGCTTCTGTAGGCTTAACAATGGTCCCTTATTGTTTGTTGTAGATCAAAGTACTAACGGGTTGAACCGACGTCGTGTGGTTAAAACGACGAAGATATATTAAGTCTATCCCTTCGTTCCTTTTGGCATGATTCATACGATACAAATTAAACGAGCAAACTTGCAGCTTTCATAAATACCTCTATTCATAGAAGCACAAGGGATGACTATGTTCTTGATTCCCCATGTGTCTTATTATTATATCTTCTGTTCATGGATTTCAGAAAAATACGTAGTTCATAAAGTTTATTCGAATGCATATTGATCTTATGATATTCCAAGAGATCTTATTGACTTACTTCTTATTCATTGCATTCATTTATACATGTACATTGACCCATGTCAGATGGCGTTATATACGTGTATATTATATGTATATGGGGTATGGGGAAAGGTTATGGCGTTATATATGCACCACCACCTGATCAGCTAGTATACGTTGATGATTTTGCCCATTGAGGCCGAGATGATATGATGGGATGCCCTAAGAGGCTTGATGATGCTATGTACTCATATACCTATGCATGGTATGACATTTACACGCATATTCATGACATTATAAATGTTTCACAATTCACAGAGATGTTCAGAATTACATGTTGAGTTCTTTACACCATGTTTCTTTCATGCCTTACATACTCGGTACTTTATTTGTACTGACGTCCCTTTTGTCTGGGGACGCTGTGTTTCATGCCTGCACATCCCAAGAGACAGGTTGACAGTCCTCCTAGTAGGCTATCAACTCAGAAAAAGGTGTTGGTGCACTCCACTTGCTCCGGAGTTGCCTATTTAGTCAGTATGATTTGGACATGTATTAATTAGTATAGTAGGGCCCTGTCCCGACCTTTATAACGTTTATGTATTCTTATAGGCTTGTAGACAGATTTCATGTATATGGATACTTGTATGGCTTTATCGAAATATGTTTTGGAGTGTACAAATTATTATGTCGGCCGTATAGACCCGTATGACACATGTATAAGTTTCTATATCATGTTGGGTCGTCCTATGTTTAGTATTCCCTTATGTTTTATTCCAATTATCTCATGATGGCCCTTCTGGCCCATTTATCTATGATGGTGTAATAAGAAATATACGTTATGTTAATACTCGGTTGAGTAAGGCACTGGGTTCCCATCACGACCCTCCAATTTGCGTAGTGACACAAAGATGCTTCTGTCTGAACTTAGTTGTTCCAGGTTCTTTCTTGACAACATTGTTGGCTAGTCTCTCTGCAACATCACCTGATTGTTTTTTGGACTTGACCACAATTTCTTTCAAGGTCTCCTCCAACTTATCTAGTCTTGATTTCAACTCGGAAAGTTGTGGATAAGTCGCTTGTTTTTCTTCCTCAGCCATTAATTCCAGCTCTTTTGCTTTTTCTTCTTATTCACCTTGCTTTTTCATTTCAGTTTCTACCTCCATTCTGCAAGCAGGCAAAGAGGAATTGTATCAGATGAAAATCAAACCCGAATTTCTTCTTCTTGGGCGAGTCCATAAAAAGCATCTTGGCAGCAGTCATAAAGTCCAGATTTTCCAATTGTTTATAGGCATTCTGACGACTTAAAGAAACAGAGTTCTCAACTTCTTCGGCACTATTACTACTGACCTCACTGCCATTATTGTTGTTGCCGCAAGGTGTTCTTCTATGGAGGAGCGTAGATCTCCTTGAAAGATGGACCAAAATGCTTCTACCTCTAAACATTACACTCATACTACCCCTAACATTTCACCGTCCGAGAAGCCAGAAGCAGATAGCGTTACGGAGGAACGGGAGTGATGTTCTTTTGAAACTTTGAACCGGATACTTTTAGATGACACTTTTCAATTTAATAAGAATCACCAAATAAAGCTTTATAGTTGGATAAGTAGCAACCAAAATCGAGACAAACACGAAAAGGACTTGACGAAACGCGACCTCAAACTCAACTGAAGCTTGTGAGTTCCATGGTGTTTTGGGGATGGTTTTGATCTTGGTTTTAATAATGGAAAAAATTGCTGGAATTTAGGCTTGGTTTTGCCGTGTTTTTGGAGGAAAAAGAAGATGGTTTTTGGCTAATTTCGGGGTTGTTTCGACGGTGCAAATTGACAGCATTTTTGGTTGTTTTCGGCTGCTATTGTGGCTGCATTTTTTGTTGGAATAGAGGGACCGAACACTCCAGGCCCAACAGAAACAGATCCAAGCCCACCCGGTTGATAGAAACATATGCCTTGTAAATTTATTATATAGATAGCCACTTTACATTACATATCTATTCATTATTCTTTATTAGTATAAATAAATGTTAATAGGATAATTTGTACAGTTGAACAAATTATTCTCAATACATAGATATTTTCATTGTCTGGTTCCTTCTCTCGTTTACATCGACTTAGGGTTTCTACATAAAGGAAACCCAAATTCTCTTCTATTATTCTCAAATTTACATGGTATCAGAGCGAATCCTGGTAATTTTCGCTATTATCTGACTCTTCACCTCATAAATTTCAACAATTTCGTGTTCGTCCTTGATCAGACGAAGCCATTGGAATTTTTTATTTTTATAGATTGAGGTATTTGGTTAGTAATTCTATATAAGAAGCTTTTTCAACTGATTTCTGGTGAATCTTCTTCTCCGTTCGTCGGGTAATTGGACAAGTATCACACTGTGAAGTTCAACTCAAAATATAGGGTTTTAGTCACCATGAATCGACATTTCTGGTCATATCCTAATTACCCTAACTCTCTGAGTTCTCTATATCGATTGCTTAGTCAATTTCTCAATAGATATTATTGTGTTGCAATGGCTGTCAATAATGATACATCATCTCTGACTGAACCATCTGGTAGTTCTACCTCTTCAGTCTTTGATGCCTGTCACCCACTTTATCTCCATCTGGTGAAGAGGCTATTGGAAATTTGTAATGTTGAGCATGGAATATACATTCTGAGATTGCCATTCAGTGATGTTGTTGCAGTTGATGCTTCACCAGCCAATGTTTCCCAAAGTGTTTCTCTTTCACTATTTGTTTCACCTTTTATTTTTGTTACTTCTCCATACGCACCTATTTACAATGTGTTACCTGCTTATTGTACTGCCACCTCTATAAATGAAAATGATGTTCTTTGGAATCAAAGAATGGGACATATGCCTTTTGTGAAAATGATTTCAGTTCCTAATTTGTCTAGTAAGTTTCTTCTAAACAGTCTTTCACTTGTCCAATTTGTCCCATGGATAGGAAACAAAGACTTCCCTTTCTTGATAGCTCTACACAATCCACAAAACCCTTTCAGCTTGTTCACATTAACCTCTGGGGACCTTACCACACTGCTACCTACAATGGCTTCAGGTATTTCCTGACCATTGTAGATGATTGAAGCAGAGTCACCTGGACTCATCTCCTCTCATGTAAAGGCAATGCTTTTTCTATTATAAAATCTTTCATTGTTATGGTTTCTACTCAATTCCACACTTCAGTTCAAATTATAAGAACTGATAATGCTTTTGAACTGGGATTCTACTCATTCTCATGCTTCTTATCTCACATCTCTTGGAATTTCTCACCAAACTTCTTGCCCTCACACTCCACAACAGAGTGGAAAGGAAATACAAGCACATATTAGAAACTGCTAGAGCCCTTCTGTTTTAATCTAAGTTGCCTACCAAGTATTGGGAAGAATGTGTCCTTACTGCAACCTACCTAATAAAAAGATTTATATCCATAATTCTCTCTAACAAAACACCCTATGAAGTATTGCTTGGTCATCCTTGTCGCGCCCCCTCTTTCCTTGCGGAGATCGAGTTTATGACATTCGGTTGAGACAACTCTTTCCTTTTGGGAAAGGGGTTTGTGTTTTGAGAGTCGCCACCTAACGATTTTTAAAGGTGCGTTAGGACACCAAAGGGGTTAACCGGAGATAGGGTAAGGGCTTGAAATTATCCTAAGAGGAAGGTGTTAGGCACCCCTCAGGATCCACAAGTGTAGTTACCGCCCAAACAACTTTTGTGAATTTGTACGGCTTAGCAAACAAACAAATAAAGGCTCAAATAAGAGGGGATTTAAGTCTTAAGCATGCAGATGTTTGAAAATAGTAAAGAAGGTTAGATTTTGAAAGGATTGCGATCTAAGCGTATAAAGGGTATCCTAGGTTTATAATAATATGTATCACATCAATGCAATACCCGGTATGATACTCCTCGAAGAGGGGCTACACGTGGTATTCGTGCACTGGTCATCATATCCATATTATACCCTTTCCCACCCCGTGAAAGTAACTAAATCGAGCGTTGGTCTCGACCTCTATTGCATGTTGTCACCCGTCCCTTCCTATCAGTCCCGGAGGAATTTAGGACTTCTATCCTATAAGGGAGGTGCTAGGCAGACCCTCAGGTTTTAAAGGTAAAAATTACTAAACGACACATAATAAAACATATAGGACTTCAATTAAGGGGAGCATGGAAAGCAAATAAATGGCTCAAGTATACCTCCACACATAGTACACATAAATAGCATGACTCATACACAGTTAAGGTCCAGATTCAGGTTCAGATCCTTACTAATGGTATCTAAGTGATAACACAAAGATAGATTTATTGCATGATTCATAGAGGAAGTCTTAATCAGGCTTGCCTACTAGTTTTAAACATGCTGACAGTTGAACACTAATCACAAAGGACAGTTCTGGTTTTAGTTATTTATGGGTGATTACCTAAGACCTTCCTAGGCGTGTAGTAGTTATGCGACAATTTCAGGTCGTTATACCTAATAGCATGCAACTCTAAGTGTTGCAAATATTCAGAGACTAATTACCAGTTTGTTAGAATAGGAGGACTTTTTTATACATCTTTATTTAGACTAAGTGTAGTTAAATGAGTACAACATATAACATGATGTCTAATATTGCATATGCAGTTGCTAAAACAGGATCTCTAAATGCACATAGAATCACAGCATTATGCATAGTTTTAGGAATAACACAGGTGACCGTTTTTAATGTTTTTTACCTAGAACAGGATCTCTACGTGTATAGCATGATGAGACATGATTGCAGTTTTTGTTACCATTATTTATTCTAGGACAGGACTTCTAAATGAAGCTTCAGGACACGTTTATATGATCAGAATCACATAATAGCTGTGAGCATGTGATTTTTCACCTACTAAATGCTCC
Source organism: Nicotiana paniculata (assembly GCA_005239505.1). Taxonomy (NCBI): domain Eukaryota; kingdom Viridiplantae; phylum Streptophyta; class Magnoliopsida; order Solanales; family Solanaceae; genus Nicotiana; species Nicotiana paniculata. The sequence goes on along the minus strand of MDKI01253949.1, from coordinate 682 downwards.
TACAAAATTCGATAAATAAATTAATTTCATAGATTTTTGTTGAATTTCAGTGTTTATTTGTGAATTATTTGCATTGCATGAGCATAGTTCATCTTTTAAAAATTTATAAAGTGATAAATAACAATAAAACATTTTAAAACTTTCATTGTTTGACATAATTGGGGTTTTGATAATTAGTTGCATAATTTAATCATTTTTTCTAAGAAAATTACGAAATTGGTTCTTTAAATAATTATGGATACTAAACTAATGTCTTTGCTCATTAATTAACATATAATTAAATGAAATCAGCTTAAGACTGATTAGTACATTATTAGAGTTTATTTAGGTAATTAATTAACCTAAGTATCTTTTAAAAAAAAAAAAGGGAGACTAAATTCGGACCTGGGCTTAAAATCACCCAGGCTCAATCTGCCTCTACAAACAGCCCAGGCCCAAGCTAATTGACCCAATTCCTCCCAACCCAAATGGCCAACCCAGCCCAACGTCCCCACTTAATAAAACGACTCCGTTTAAGCCAGCCTCATTTCCAACCGTTGGATCTTGATGATCCAATGGATCACAACCCCCCAAGCCATTAATATAAAACTGTCCTAACCACCCCCTACCCCATTTGCATGTCTAACACCCCACACCCGTCTCTCTCTTCTCCCTCTCACCCCACAGCTCCTCCACCTTGCTC
>MDKI01069320.1:0-70263 GCA_005239505.1 Nicotiana paniculata | reverse complement strand
GGCCAATTCACAGAAAATTCTCAAATGATCACAAGTTCTAGGTTACTACCCAAATTCTTGATTCTTACACTAATTTATGTAGTTAATTAAGATAGAATCCATGCATGAAGCTAATTTTTTAGTAGAGTTCACTTACCTTAGAAGACCAGGTCGTTAGCCCTTAACAATGGAGGAAAATCGCCCAAGGAAGAAGAAAGAAATGAGAAAAATGGGTTTAAAACCCGTATATAAAACACACTGCCTGAACAGTGATTCCGCACCTGCGGCGCGGGGACCGCAGGAGCGGTCCCGCAGCTGCGAGATAAATCTCGCGCCTGCAGAAATGAGCTGGGGAGCCTGGGCCTGCGCCTGCGGAGTGGAGACCGCACCTGCGGCTCCGCTCCTGTGGAAAATTTTCCGCACCCGCGATAATTGGCCAGGCTTTTGGGTAATCGCGCCTGCGATGCTGGGGACCACAGGAGCGACTGGGAAACCGCACCTACGGTCACACCAGAACAGGTGCACCAGCAGCTGTGTTTGCTGGTTTTTTTAGCCCTGTTAGGTGCCCGGAAGGCACCTGGGCCCACCCGAGCCCTAGTCCAAATAGATCAACGAGTCCCAAATCATAGCACGGACTCGCTCGAGTCTTTGGAACACCCAAAACAACGCTAAAACTCAAAATCACACCACAAACCCCAAGAACCAAACCTACAAACTTTAAGTTTTCTAGACTTCACTAATAACGTGTCGAACTGACCTATACTATTCAGAATGACACCAAATATACACACGACTTCCAAAATCATCCTACAAACTCATTCGACTGATTAACCCACTAAAATAACATCAAAACAATGAATTAAACCTCAAAACTCACAGAGTTTTCTTAAAACTTCATAAAGCTCAAATATTTCAATTTCGATCCGAAGCACGTCATTTCAAGTCCCTTTTACATCAAATTTTATAGATAACTCACATAACATATATTAAACCTGTTCCGGGCTCCGGAACCATAATACGGGCCCGATAACAAAGATTTCACATCAAAGTTCATTTTCAAAAGTCCTTATTTTCAGAAAACAATTTTTAAAAAAAAATTCATTTCTCGGGCTTGTGACCTCGGATATTGATTCTGGGCATACACCCAGGTCCCATATTTTCCTACGAACCCTCCGGGATCGTCATATCATAGGTCCGGGTCCGGGTCCGGGTCCGTTTACCAAAAATGTTGACCAAAGTCAACTTTATTCCATTAATTATCATAAATTCAACAGTTCAACCCATTTCCACATAAAAGCTTCTCAGCTACGCACTCGGGCTGTGCACGTATATCAAGGTGAGATTAATGGAGGCTTTCGGGGCCTCGGAACACATTTTCTGCTAATTTACTCAAGATGACCTTTTGGGTCATCACATTAAGGTTTATTTTGATGTTTATGACGTTAAATGGATGGACTAGACATGAACTAGTGAATAAAGTTGTTAACTGAGAATAGTTGGAGTTGTGGATTGTTTTCTGTCATAAATATATGGTACAAGGATGGAATCATTGGTGAATGAATTTGTTATCATTTTAATGATAATTTTAAGTTAATTTAAGAAGTCTACAAGGGGTGATATGGGGTATATGATTCCAATCGGAGTTTGCCGCTCGTCGTGAAGTAGTTGTGAATTGTTGTTGTTATATCATGTCTTGTTATTGATACTTATATGTTGTCAGATTGCTTTGGTTGTTGTTGTTTTTGGTATATGGTATTGTAGGAAGCTCTTGTTACATGGGAGATGCTATCGAATTTACGTAAATAAGCTACTAGCTTAATTTACGGACTTAGCCTTTTCTCAGCACTGATTTTGAATCTCCTTATGATATGGTAGATTGGGTTGAGTTTTTTGAAGAGTTACTTGAAAGGTATTAAGGACTCAACGGGGTTAAGGTATGTTAAGGCTAAACTTACTTCATTTTGACATGATCCCATAACTACATGTATTTGATAACGAGACATAAAGAGAAGTTTGTATTCTTGAATTTATGTACATTATCCTAGTCTCATAAGTTATTGTATTCTCCATTATCGAGAATTTATATTCAGTTAAGTATTTTTTTCTTCCAGTAAAGAGAGCAGAGGGTCTATATATATATATATGGACACAAACAATATTACAATATTTTCACCATGATCGAGCTATAATCGGTGGGAAGTACCATATTGGACAACCTCAGATCATATGATAAGTTATATACCGAGCCTACTATGGTTGAGCACCTATGAGCGATCCCAGAATGGTCGATACACAGAGCCTAGTAAGGTTGGGCGACTATGAGCGAGCCTACTATGGAAGAGCAGTTACAGTTACCGAGCCTTATAGGGATGGACATCTATTTTACTTACTATATTGAGAGAGTTTAGTCGGCATCAGCTGGTAAGCATATCTTCAGATCATCTTTGACTCCCAATTACTTTCAATTATTATATTACCAGTTCAGTTCAACTTTAAGTTATTCTATTTCCTTACATACTCGGTACATTATTTCGTACAGACGTCCTTTCAGTCGGGGACTCTGCATTTCATGCCTACAGGTCCTGCTAGATAGCTGGATAGACCTTCCCAATGGATAGAGTCAACCATCAGCTTGGTTGGTAAGCTCCACTTCCTCGGAGTTACCAGGTCTAGACATTGAAGTCCATTTTATATATACAGGTTTGACCGATAGGTCGAGGCCCCCCGACCATGATACATTTCAGTTATCTCTAGAGGCTTGTTGACGAGTCCTGTATATTTTGTATACAGTATTGTGGCCTTCCCAACCCTGTGTACATGTTAGTTTGGTATTGCTGGTTGATGATATTCATAATGGCCTCGTCGGTCTTGATTGGTATCATTAGCTCATAGGTAGGTCTCATCGGCCTAAGTTGCGGATTACCCCTCCATAGTTCAATATTATAGAGTGGTATGCTCGAGCCAAATATGGCACCGAGTGCCAGCTACACCTCCCCAAATTTGGGGCGTGACAAACTTGGTATCAGAGTCGTCTATCCTAGGTAGTCTACAAGCTATGTCTAGAAGAGCCTTGTTCATATATGTGTTGTGCACCACATTATATAAATAGGAAGCTACAAGGCATTCAGGAGTCTATTACCCTTCTTTCAAATCTAAATCATTCTATAGAGCTGAGTCATAAGAGTTTAAGCAGAACTTATGTTTGCTAATAATATAGACATATATTTGCAACTAGAAAGATTAGAGCTAGCCAGAGGGCTAATATAGCAACAAGTAAGGGCACTAATAAAGAGAGATTTTTGATAATGTGGTCCTGTTTGAGACCCTATCAGATCGTGCATACCAGATGTGCAAATTTCCAGCTTAAGACCCTAAGATGGGAATATCAAACACACCTCGTGAATAGTACGCCATGGGAGTATCATAAGATAAAAGGGTCTTAAGATCCAGCTGGAGTTAGGGCAGCCCCAAATGGTGGATGGATTGTTAGCATTAACTGACATTTTTGAAAGATAGTGCAAACATGATAATAGTTCTCGTTGTGAGACACATAGATGGTGCACTCTAGAATAGTATAATCGGATATAAATACTAGAATGTTTAGAAACTTGAGAAGATATGCATTGGCATCGTAGAAGGGATAATATTTACCTTAGTATGACTCTCGTCCCTACTAAAGAGATAATTTCAGGCGACTCAAAGAGCCAGGGAAATGGAGCAAGGGGAGCTAAAGAGAAAGATTATTTTGTTGATGTTTTCAGAATAAGGTAATAGAAAACAATATTAGCAGGAGAATAAGAACAGAGTAATTAAATCATTGTGAGTAAGATGTGATAAATGGGTGATAACGGTGATTAATAATATGACAGGATGACGGAGTCTTTAGTCAATCAAAGGAAAAGACAATAGGAGACAGGCCTTGAGATAATAAAAGAGTATAAGCCACAAAGTCATATCCTTCAAATCCAAAATAATCACTCTCCAAAAATCTAGTATGAAAACCCCGATTTTCTCCTTCAAATCCATGTTTCAGGTGCACAAAATAATGGGAAATCAAAATCTAACATCAAAATCAAGTAGAAATTACTCCCCCCCCCCCCCAAAGTGTGGTGAAAAACTCTCCAAAAATCGCCTCTCGCCGAGCTCCGAATCTCCAAATAATAAAAACGAGTCTAACCCTAAAATTATATCACTACCCAACGGTTTTTGCTTCTACGACTCCACTTCGGTGGATAAACACTCACATATGTGATATCACTAAAATTCCCAACCCTCTTCTCCTGCGAATCCAACCTTGCTTCGGTGGAGCCGCACCTGCGGAACAACCGCACAGGTGCGTGATTGCTTCTGCACAAAATTTCAGCACCTTCAGTCCCCCTTGTCCCAGGCCAAACTTCGCTTTTGCTGTCACCTGTCTGCTTCCGCAAACTCACACCTGCGCACCAGATCTCGCAGGTGTGAGACACCAGACCCAGAACTATCCACCAACCTTAAAATGGTCCAAAATGCATCTGAAAAGAACCGATCCCTTAGGACCCTTTCCATCATACCAACAAGTCCTAATACCTCACCAAAACTTATTCAAAATCTCAAAACACCATAATTAACATCAAAACAAAGAATCATCGATTAAGATCAATCTTTAAAATCATAAACTTCCAATTTCCAACCAGGCATCAAATTCAAGCCTAATTAATCAAGTATGTACCCAAACCTAGCACACAAGTTCCAAATAACAAATGAGACCTATGCCAATTCACGGAACAACAATCCAAGCCCGATAGCCTCAAAGTCAACTCTCGGTCAAACTTATGAACATTCCAAACCTTCAAATTTCCATCTTTTGACAATTAGAACCAAATCAACCTAGGAACCTCCAAATCCAAATCTGAACATATGCCTAATTCCAAACTAATCATACTAACCTAATAGAACCACCATACTAATCAGAGGTCGTATACTCAAGAGTTAAACCTTGGTCAACTCTTACAACTTATGCTTCCAAAATAAAACTAAGTGTCTCAATTCACTCCATAACCTTCCAAAAACAAAACGTAAAATACTTATATGGGGGATATCAAATAGGAGAAAGGGCCTAAAATACAAAAAATGACCGGTCGATCGTTACATTCTCCCCATCTTAAAAAAATATTCGTCTTCGAATGAGTTTAGAGCCATACCTGAAATGCAAAAAGGGTGAGGATATCTACTCCGCTTATCATGCTCGGTCTCCCAAGTAGACTCCTCAGTCGGTTGACCTCTAAAATAAACCATTACAAATTCAATAGCGTTGGATCTCAGCTTTTGAACATGCCTATCCTAAATGGCCAACAGCTCCTCGTCATAGGCCAACTTCTTGTCCAATTGCATCGAGCTCAAATCCAACACATGTGATAGATCCTCATAGTATTTCCAAAGCGTGGAAACATGGAATATATAATAATTTCTCGACAAGTTGGGTGACAAATAAGGTCTATAAGTCACCTCACAAACTCTCTCCAAGACCTCAAATGGACCTATATGTCGAGGACTCAATTTACCCTACTTCTTGAAGCTCAGTATGCCTTTCATAGGAGAAACTTTAACTAGAACCTTCTCACCCACCATGAATGCCACATCAAAAGCCTTTCTATCTGCATAACTCCTCTACCTGGACTATGTAGTGTGAAGACTCTCCTGAATCAACTTCACCTTATCCAATGTATCACAAACCAAGTCGGTGCCCAATAATCTAGCCTCCCCAGGATCAAACCAACCAACCAAAGAAAAACAATGCGTCCCATATAAGAATTTATACGAAGCCATATTGATACCATATTGGTAACTGTTGTTGTATGCTAACTCCGTTAACAGTAAAAACTGATCTCGTCGACTTTCGAAATTTATAAAAAAAAAGGCCCTCAACATATCCTCTAAGATCTGAATGGTCCACAGGGACTGTTTCCTCCCCTGAGGATGAAATGATGTACTCAACTCAACCTAAGTGCCTAACTCACACTGAAAAATCCTCCAGAAGTGCGATATAAAAAAAGTGTCATGATCCGAGACGATACAAAATAGGTACACCATGCAAGCGAACGATGTCCCAAATGTATATCTTAGCCACCCGCTCTGAAGTGTAGGAAGTCATAATCGAATAAAATGCGTTGTTTTAGTCAAGCGATCAACAATGACCAAAATGGCATCGAACTTCCTCAATGTCCGTGGAAAACCACCATGAAGTCCATAGCAATGCGCTTCCACTTCTACTCTGGTATATCAATCTTCTTAAGAAAATCTCCCGGTCTCTAATGCTCATACTTAACCTGCTGACAATTTAAACACCGTGAAATATGTCTGACGATGTCCTTTTTCATCCTTATCCACCAGTAATGCTACTTCAAATCACGATATATATTCTTAGAACTAGGTGAATCGAATATTATGAATTATGAGCCTCCTCAAGAGTCAACTCTCACAGGACATCCATATTAGGAACACAGATCTGACCTTGAATCCTTAATACTCCATCATCACCAATAGTCACTTGTTTAGCATCACTGTGTTGCACCATGTCCTTATGAAAAAGCAATTGGGGATCATCATACTCCTTAATACTCTCAAATAAGGACGACAAAGAAATAACACAAGTAAGGACTCTGCTCGGCTCCAAAATGTCCAATCTCACCAATATGTTGTCCAACACATGAACATCCATAGCTAAAGGTCTCTTCCCAACTATAATGAAAGTTAGACTCCTCATACTCTCTACCTTTCTACGCCAGGCGCGACAACCACATTAGCCTTCCTTGGATGATAGAGAATAGTGATATCATAATCCTCCAATAGCTCCAACCATCTTCGCTTCCTCAAATTCAAATGTTTCTATTTAAACGGATGCTGGAGACTCCAATGATTACACCTCATAGGACATTCCATATATATAATTCCACCAAACCATAAGTGTGTGCACAATAACTGCCAATTCCAAATCATGCACCAGATAGTACTTCTCACGGGGCTTCAACTAGTGTGAAGCATAGGAAATCACCCTATCGTCTTGCATCAACACATACCCAAGACCTACTTGAGAAGCATCACAATAAACCATGTACAACCCCAATCCTGAAGGTAACACCAAAACTAGCGTAGTCTTGAACTTTTGGAAGTTCTCCACACACTCGTCTGATCATCTGAATAAGGAAACCTTCTGAGTTAATCTAGTCAATTAAGCTGTTATAGATGAAAACCCCTACACAAACCGATGGTAGAATCTATACAAACATAGAAAACTCGTGATCTCACTAACAGTAAAAGTTCAGGGTCAAATATGAACTGCTTCAATCTTCTTCGGATCCACCTTGATCTTATCATTAGACACCACGTGGCCCAAAAATTCCACAAAATCCCACCAGAACTCAAACTTGGAGAACTTTGCATACAACTTCTTCTCACTTAAAATCTGAAGCACAACCTTCAAATTCTGCTCGTGCTCCTCCCTGCTTCGAGAGTTTACCAATATATCATTGATGAACATAGTAAAGGAAGGAATCCAAATAAGGTTGGAACACGTTGTTCACCAAGTGAATGAAAGTTGCTGGGGCATTAGTCAAACTAAAAGACATCACCAAGAACTCATAATGCCACCCATAATGGGTCCTGAAAGCCATCTTAGGAATGTCTGAGGCCCTCATCTTCAACTGATGGTATCTCAATCTTAAGCTATCTTTCATATCACCCTAGCATCTTAAAGCGATCAAATAAGTCATCAATTCATGGAAATGGATAATTGTTCTTGATAGTAACCTTGTATAGTTGCATATATTCAATGCATATCCTCATGGAATCATCTTTCTTCTTCACAAATAACACTGGTGCACACCAAGGTCACACACCAGGTCTGATGAAACCCTTATCCAATTACCCCTATAGTTGTTCTTTTAATTTCTTCAACCCAGTTTATGCCATGCGATGTGGTGGAATAGAGATGTGCCAAGTCAATACCGAAATCAATATACCTATTAGATGGCATGCATGACAGGTCTGCAGGAAACACATCTAGAAACTCCCTCTATTGGAGCTAACTCAATAGTAGAAGTATTAGAACTAACATCGCTCACAATGTCAAGATACACCAAATATTCCTTATCAATCATCCGTTGACCTTCAGAAATGAAATCACTCCACTAGGAGAGTGACTAAGTGATCCTCTCTATTCTAGCCTCGACAACCACGGTATAGCTAACATCACTATCATGCCTCGAACTCGAGGAGCACGGTCGATGCTCAACCGAGATAACCCGGCCGAACTTACTCATGAATAATAGTAAAATCCAATTTATTAACTAAGAAGTGAGGAGGATCAAGTAAACAACAACACCAATTCATTATCAACAGTTAGCTCATTTATAAGTTTCAAAATAAATGCTCTATCATAGTTTGATGTGGAGTGTGTGATACAATTACAACATTACAAGTTAGAGTCTCCCAACACCAACACACCACCCACACTATGTCTACGGAGCCTCTATTAGACACAAAAGAGTACAATGATAGTGTCGGCAATAAGGCTCCGGCTACACCTCAAAACATGGTGATATAATGAACAAAAGATACATGACCCCGAGTGAGTTCGGGCTCACCAAGTCATATAGGAAAAAATGTACTTCTAACGCTGACCAGTGCCACCTACTGTGGAACCACCTACATCCATTAAAGATGCAGCGCCCCCAGCAAAAGAGACGTTAGTACTGTCAAATAATATTAGTATATATGAGTGAACTCTCTCTCAACGAAACGAGCAGTAATGCAATTAAGGACAATCATAATATCAGTTAAAGTCTCAAAGAATTACCAAATATAAAATTGGAGATAAGTTAAGTTTTCAATTAATTTCAAAATTTTAAGTTGATAAGTCTTTGGTACCAGTATACCATTGTTCAAAATTTTGATTACGATTTCAAACACAGTCACCACCATGTATGTGGCATGGCATCCCATCACGATTCGATCGACTAGGACATCTCATACGAGATATCAGCCTCATCAGAATTCCAATTACAATTTCTAAAACAATCACCGCCATGTGTGCGACATGGCATCCGATAATGACCCGATCGGATAGGTCGTCACATGTGAGACATCACCTTTTTCTATCAATCATAATGGTCACAATTGTATTATTTCTCTTGGAAAATTGGCCGATGTTTCATATTTCACATTTCATACTTCGCATTTCGCATTACATGATTCGTATTTCATGCACACCTTTTTACTTTCAACCATCATTATGGACTTTCCAACAACAAGGCATTTCTATTCAAGACATTTAAGCACACATTTGAGCAAATAAGAGTCTTATTCACATTATGATTTCTTACACAATCTTTCATTATCTTTCATTTGAAACACAACTTGAAGTCAAGGAATTTGGATATGCAACCCATACTTTGAACACATTTTCAAATAGTAGTACAACATAACAAGAGCATTTGAATTACATATTGATCACAGATGTCTTTTGACACCAACTTATCCGGGTAATCGGTTCACAATGAGCAACTCGGGACTTACATGGATATTGTGGGGTTCAATGTTTAAGAGAAGAGTTTAGCCAACATACCTCACTTGAGCTTCCTTAACTCTAAAATGTTCCAAACTCTTAGCAACTTCGATCTATTTTAGAAATATGGAAAATTGAAAAAAAATTAGGAAGATGATCATGGCTCTAGCTCATTTGAGCATTTTATCAAGTACTAGGTGTACATTAAGGTTTCAAGGTCCTTTTATGGAGGATTACATCATCCCACAACCCATTATTTACCATTTTTAATTTCAAAATCTCCCTACATCCCATGATGAAACATGCATGCAAAATAAACAACTCCCATACCCATGAATTATCTTTCTAATTACCCATTTCTAGTTAAATTTCGAAATTAAGAGTTAAGGTGTAGAATCATACCTCTAGGATGAAGACCTAGTGTGCTTTCCTTGTTAATCTTCCAAGATTTGGCCAAATATTGATGACATTGGCTTAGAATTCCTCTTCTCACTATAGAATACCTTATTCTCTCTCTAAAATGACTCCTAATAGTGTTTTATAAGAAGGCGTTCGGATTATAAAAACCCAATAATGAAGCTCCAAAACGGGATCTGCTGTCGCATATGTGACCGCATAATGCTTCTGCGGTCCGCGAAATGGATTGTGAAATGGCCCTCTGGAACTGGGCTGATCTTCCCCACTCAGCGACCGTTATGCGGTCCGCATCCAAAATAATTTCCATGCCACTCTGCGATCGATGTGTGGCCCATGAAATCATTTTGTGGTCGCATAATTGGCCGCGAAATGACATCAAAATGTTTCCCAAGTGACTGCCTCACTCTACGGCCATTTTGCGGCCGCATAATGGGCCGCATAAATTTCCCTTTTCTGCCAAACATTTTCCTTCAACTCCCCAGTGCACTGTTCAACCTAACATACGCCTACCTCGGCACCACGAAACCTCGGATTTTAGGAAAATCTTTATAGGTCCTCACATCCTCCCCTACTTAAGATCATTCGTCCTCGAATGAGGGTCTAAATCTGTCCTTCAGACTCATTATGCCCCAATTGTTACTTCACACACTGGCAGTCCCAATTTTTTTTCCAACTCTCCAAATTTTCAAAAATTTTGGCAAAGTTTCCCTTGTAACTGGGCCTATCCACCAGTCAGACAATCCCAGAAACCAATCCTAATAGCATGTACATAATCCACCGATGCAACGTAATAAGAAACAACACCAACCATGGCATCATAAGCAATATATTACTAGAAAGGAAACACCTTGAGCACAAACTGTACAAGTGATACATAGTTCATAGGAAGTAATTTCGTAGAAACTATTACATAGCTATTTAAACAAATGAGGGTACTTCTTTTTCATTTCTTCCTCGGCCTCCCAGGTGGCCTCTTCAACCTGCTGGTTTCACCATAACACTTTTACAGAGGCAATTTTGTTATTTCTTATCTTTCAGACTTGCCTATCAAGAATGGAAAATGGAGTTTCTTCATAGGAAAGTTCTTCATTGACCTCAATACTCTCAACTGGCACAATAGACGATGGATCGCTAACTACCTTCTTCAACATAGACACATGGAATACCGGTGCACTAATGACATCTCAGGAGGTAGCTCAAGCTTGTACGCCACCTAACCAACCCTCTGCATAATTATTTATGGCCCGACATACCTCGGACTTAATTTCCCTTTATTTCCAAACCGCATTATACCCTTCATGAGGGAAACCTTCAAGAATACCCAATCATCTTCTTTGAACTGCAAATCTCTGCGACGAACATCCAAATAGGACTTCTAACGACTCTGAGTAGTTTTTAACCGATCCTTGATGACCTTAACCTTCTCGATAGCCTAATGCACGAGGTTTGGTCCTATAAATTATGCTTCCCCCACTCTCGAACCACCCAATGGGAGATCTACATCTCCTACCATATAAGGCCTCGACTGGCGACATCTGAATACTAGCATGATAACTATTGTTGGAGGAAAATTCTATGAGTGGCAAATAATCGTACTAGCTATCCTTGAAGTCAAGAACAAAAGTGTGCAACATATCCTCAAATGTCTGGATAGTCCGCTTTGCCTGCCCGCCACTCTGCGGGTGAAAGGTTGTACTATGATTCGCCTGATTACCCAAACCTTACTGAAATTTCTTCCACAAAATAGCCGTGAATTGTGCCCCTCGATCTTAAATGATAGAAACAGGAGTTCCATGCAACCTGACTATTTTCTTAATATACAATTGAGCATATTGTTCTGTTGTGTCGATAGATTTAACTGGAAATAAGTGTGCTGATTTTGTAAGTTGATCCACAATTACCCAAATTAAGTCAAACTTGCACAGAGTACGCGGAAGTCTCACCACAAAGTCCCCATTAATCATTTCCCACTTCCACATTGGAATTTCTGTGTTTGGTGCCAACCCATCAGGCCATTGGTGTTCGGCCTTCACTTGCTGACAACTCGGACATATTGCCACAAAGTCTTCAACATTCATCTTCCTGTCATTCCACCAATAGACTTCCTTGAGATAATTATACATCATTGTAGAGCCCGGGTGCACGGAATACCTAGAAATGTGATCCTCAATCATGATTCTTCCCCGGAGACCAACCACATCTAGAACACTTAGTCACCCCCGGTACCTTAGGGTACCATCATCCACGCCAAGAGAAAAGGTCATGGTCTTATGTTTATGAATCCCCTCGTTCAATTGAACCAACAATGGATCGTTGAATTGCTTCTCCTTGACTTCCACCACAAGCGACAATTCAGACCTATTTTGCATAATCACCCCTCCTTCACTAGAGTCCGCAAGACGAACTCCCAAACTACTCAACCGATGAACCTCCTTGGCCAACGGCCTTTAATGTGCCTCTAAGTGAGCCAAACTACCCATATATTTTCAGATAAGAGAATCTTCCACAACATTGGCTTTTCTAAAGTGATATAGACTATCAAAGTCATAATCATTGAGTACACCAACCATCTTCTCTACCTCAAATTCAATTTCTTCTGTTTGAAAATGTTTTGAAGACTCTTATGGTCTGTGAATATATCCGCATGGACCCCATATAAATAATGACGCTAAATTTTCAATGCAAATACCACCTCCTCAAGTTCTAAGTAATGTGTTGGATAGTTCTTTTCATGATTCTTGAGTTGCCTAGAAGCATAAGCTATTACCTTGCCATGTTGCACCAATACACACCCCTGATCCTTGAAGCATCATAACACACCACAAACCCATTTGTACCCTCTGGTAGGGTTAACATCGGCGCCATAGTCAATCTTGATTTCAGCTCCTCGAAGCTCTTTTCACAAGCATCCGGCAATTGAAACTTAACCGCTTTCTGTGTCCATTTAGTCATCGGAGTGGCAAGAGTAGAGAATCCCTCCAAAAACCTCCTGTAACACCAGCTAAGCCTAAGAAACTGTGAATCTTTGTTGGAGTAGTAAGTCTAGGCCAATGCTTCACAGCTGCAATCTTCTGAGGATCACCCTTAATTTCTTCCCTGGAAACGACATGACCCAAGAATGTGGCAGTGTCAAGCCAAAATTCACATTTTGAAAAATTCACATACAACTAGTGTTGTCATAGAGTCCGTAGAGCTATCCGAAAGTGATCGGCAGTTGTCCTCTCAACTTCGTGAATATACAAGGATAATGTCAATGAACAATATCATAAAGGAGTCAAGAATAGGCTTGAAGAGTTGATTCATAAGATCCATAAAAACTTTCGGAGCATTAGTTAGCCCAATAGACATTACCAGAAATTCAAAGTGCCCATACCGAGTTCTGAAAGTTTTTTCGGAATATCTTGTTCCCTGATCTTCAATTGGTGATACCCGGATCTTAAATCAATTTTGGAGAAGTACTTAGCACCCTTTAATTGATCAAACAAATCATCTATTCTTAGTAGTGGGTACTTGTTTTTGATTGGGACTTTGTTGAGCTGCCGGTAGTCAATCACATTCTTAGCGTCCCATCCTTCTTTCTTAAAAATAGAACTGGTGCACCCCAAGGAGACACACTCTGTCGGATGAAACCCTTCTCTCACAAATACTTTAGTTGTTCCTTTAGCTCCTTCAATTCTGTTGGTGCCACCCTGTAGGGCGGAATAGATATAAGATGCATGTCTGGCATCACATCAATCCCAAAATCAATTTCCCTGTCTGGTGGGATCCCAGGGAGCTCATCAGGAAAGACCTCCATAAATTCACTCAAAACTGGCACAAACTCAAGTGTAGGTGCCTCAGCATCGGTGTCCGTAACTCAGACCAAATGGTAAATACACCCCTTGTAATCATCTTCGTGACCTTAAGGTAAGAAATAAACCTACCCTTTGGCATCACATTATCCCCCTTCCATTCAACAACTAGCTCGTTTGGAAATTCAAACCTCACAGTTCTAGTTCGGCAATAAAGCTTTGAAAAACATGAATAAAGCCAATACATTCTCATTATTACATCAAAATCAACCATACCAATTCAATGAAATCGGCTATGGTGTCCCGACCACGCGCCATTACAACACAATCCCTATAGACCCGTGCGGCTACAATAGACTCACCAACTGGATTTGATACAGTGAACGTCTCATGAAGTTATTCCGGTTCTATCCCAAATTACATAGCAACATAAGGAGTAACATAGGACAAAGTGGAACCGGGATCAATAAGAGCATACACATCACGAGATTGGACAGTCAATGTACCTGTGACAATGTCTGGAGAAGCCTCTACACTCTGGCGACCACTCATGACATAGAAACGGCTTGGTCCTCCAAAACTCTAAACACCACCCCTAGCAGTACCACGCCCTACAGGTGCTGAAGTGCCTCGGGCTAGAGGAGGTGATGTGGACGTAATAGTTAAAGAACTGGCTGGCTGTGTTGTAATCCTGCCCATACCCTGGCATGGCGGAAATCCCTCTGAATGTGACCCCTCAATCCGCACCGGTAGAATATTGGTAAGTCCATGTAACAGATTCCTAGGTGCATCTTCCCACACCTAGGACATAGGGACCTTCACTGCTGCTGGAACCTCCCTCTAGACCGGTACTGCTGGTGGGGACCCATGTTGCCCTGACTAGGCTTGAAACGACTCCACTGCTACTGACTGGGCCCTGATAGCGGTGCATTGGCATAAGACTGAGAAAAAGATTGGGATGGCCCTGATAACACTCCCCTGAATGCTGACCTACTACCACAACATGAATTCCCAAATTTTCCCACGGACCAGGCCTTACTACTACCCTCTCACTCCATTCTTTTCTCCAACTTACAGTTCTTTGTAGCATGAGCAAATGCCACCATCTTTACATAGTTCATGTCAGAATTCAAGGCATTTGTAGCGACCTCATTGATAACCAAGGGGATAAGGCCCTATACAAACCGACGCACTCTAGCCTCCATATGTGTTATGACCCAAACCTATGGGCCGCGATGGGCACCCGATACCTTACTCAACCGAGTACCAACATAACATATCATTCTTATCGTACTTTCATTGGAAAATGGTCCAAACGGGCCATCATGGGCTAACTAGAATAAACATGGGGGAGTACTCAACAGAGGACGACCCAACCTGATATAAGAACTTACACATGTGACATACGTGCCTATAAAGCCAAAATGATCATTTGTAAACCCATAACATAGGCCGAAAAGGCCAATAAAGTATCTGTATACATGACATATGTCTACAAGTCTCTAAGAGTACATAAGTATCATAAAGGTCGGAACCGAGCCCTGCCATACCAATCAATTCATGTCCTAATTATACTGACCAAATAAGCAACTCTAGAGCAAATAGAGCACACCAACATCTTCCGATGAGTTGATAGATTACTTGGAGGACTCTCGACCTGTCTATCGGGACCTGCGGGCATGAAATGCAGCGTCCCTACGCAAAAGGGACGTCAGTACAAATAATGTAACGAGTATTTAAGGAATGAAAATCAGTAAATAATAGACATGAGAGAAACATGGAGTAAAAGACTCGACATGTAAGTTTGAATAGCTCTGTGAATCATTTAATATTTAAAATGTCATGCATATGAATATGAATGCCATACCATTCATAGGTATATGTATACATAACATCATGAAGCCTCTGAGGTCATCCCATCATATCATCTCGGCCATTGTGGGAAATATCATCAAAGTATACTAGCTGATCAAGTGACGATGCGCATATAATGTTGTAACCTTTTCCCATATCCCATATACATTTATATACATATATACGCGTATATAACGCCATCTGGTCATGGGCCAATGTAAATGTATAAATGAATTCAATGCATGATAAATACATAAATAAAATCTTTTGGAGTGTCATAAGACCATTATACCTCTGATTAATATCATGGAGTAAACTTCATCAACTTGCGTATTTTCTGAGACCCATGAACAGATGATCGAATAATATGACACATGGGGAATTAAGAACATAAGTATCTCTAGCATTTCTATGAATAGAGTCATTTATGAAAGTTGAGCATTTTCTCGTTTCGGTTGTATCGTATGGATCATGCCAAAAGAAAAGAATGGATAGCCTTAACATACCTGAACCGATTCTCTTGAAAATCCCTCCCACATATGTTGATTGCGACAAAACATGTATGACGGATCGAAGTAGGGAAAAATCTGTATGATATTCTTGAGAAAGATTGTACCATGCTCCCTTGGAATTTGAAAATTCACTATGCCATTATATAATAACATCTTTGTATGCATTGTTGAAGTAACTCATGCTACAATTGCAACACTATCATTACAGAAGCTCTCTATTTGAATTATAGAGATTCCAAAATGAATTAAGAGCTTTCTTTAGTCTTTTGAGTGTGGTCCCCACTTTATGTGGTGGCTTAACCACATACCTCTCATTTGCCACCTATTCCTAATGACTTAAAAGTCATAAATCTTTGGTTGCCACGTTATGGGGTGATGCGCCCCTTAATCTTATCTGAAAATTCCATTAACATATTAATCTCCCACTTAAAAATCCACAATTACCCAATTATCTCCACAATTAAGAATTATCTCAAATTACTTAAAATACTACTCACTTTTATTAAAATAGTACTCACTTTTAACACACCTTATACACCTTACTAGCATGGTCATGTGGTACCTTGTATGGCACTAGTCCATAAATACAGGGTATTTTAGCTTGGGCCATATTCTATCCCAAAATTGCAAACTTCGAAGAAATTCATTTCGTTCGATTTCTTTACCCTCTTACCTTCACGAATTTACTCATAACTTGTTTTAAGTAGCATAATACTTATAATCCCAAAATAATCTCATTGTCGAACTTACATCGATTAACTTAAGACGAAACTTTAACGTACGAATGCGGAATATAACATCTGATTTTCGAGCTTTCATCAATTTATTTATGGCGTACTTTCACGTACGAAAACATGGGGTGTAACATCATTCCCCCCTTTGGAAAATTTATCCTCGATGTTGACTGATGCACTTATCATTATCATAGCCTATAGTTCTTGTGAATTCATTAGTACTCTCTTTGCCATATTAGGCAGTTGTTCTGTGAATAAATCCAAAGTCTAGGGAATTCCCCCCTTTAGGCCTCTTTCTCACACAATGACTCGTGGTCGGAATCCTTCCAATCTTGTAACTGTTTCTACCTTTTATCATGCAGCATGTACAACTCTAACTTTGTAAGTGCGCCTATGCGACTCTTCTCTCCTTTTTCCTCTAGCTTTTATCCAATCTCTAGGCCTCACTTTGTAAACATAAACATAGCTTAATAAGATGTCCCTCTAGGCATCTACACTGAAGTTCTTTGATTGGTACTTTGTTTAACTTACAATATTGCTATACCTTATTTCATAGACCCGATTATCTATCCACATGACTTTACTGCATCTAAGTAGGTCATACTATACCATAACTCTTACTTCGATTTATCGTTATTGGGTCTGCTACCAAACTCCAGGTTACTTTCGTTGCTTATACCATATGTAAAAATCTAAGTACTTTAATGCTTCCTTATTACTGTTCATCTTAAGAATGACGGCCTAATCTCATTTCATACCTTGTGACTTTTGTCCATCCATTGTTTATTCACCTCAATATTGTTCTACAATATACCACTGATAATTTGAAACTTCTTATGTAACACTGCCGCTAGGGCCCACGTCTCATCGGGGACATCTGGAGTAATTAGACTGATCCATCTAGGGGCGATAATATACTTCCATAACCGTATTTCATAGCATCCCAATGTGATTCAATTACGTGGGTATTTTAATCCTGTACAATTCTTGAAATCCCTTTATTATTGTTTTTTTCTTCTTCAAATCCTTATTCAATCGAAGGCCCAAACTCATCCTTTATTTGTCATAATTACACCCTCATTCTATTACCAGGGCAGCATTCCATCTCTTCTAAATGCTACTAGTCTTAGACTCCTTTGAGTTCATTCGGCTATACTGAGCTTTCTACAACTTAGGGAAACCATCAGCTCTCTTATTTTCATGGGCTTAACCCTGAGGACTTATCCATTCTCATCACTTTCTCACTCGCCTTTTCTTACTCCTGTCTTCCTAAAACCTTGTCGCTTCACCATACGATAGCTTGCGACCTACACATAACTATTTATATTACTCGCAACCTTTCAACTTGCTTGCATCATATATTTCCTTATGTCATTCTGGAACATCAACCGAGATATCACATCATCTCTAACTCTTTTTTTAACTCTCTTAATCAGGCTTCTCGATACCTAGAAACCATAGGTTGAAAGATATGCCACTGACGACGCTGCTATCATTCCTGGATACTGAATCCCAGCAATTTTAGCCTTCTATACGAAGTATGACCATTTACGACCTTCTACATTTGAGTATCTCGTACGTTGTTCACTTTTACCTCACTTACCTTAAAATCTCGCATCACATCTTTTTATCTCTTTCGTGATCTCCCTTCCACATAGGCATAATTCACATCCATAACTTGAAGCTCTATTATAATGACTTGCACCTCTGGTGCATACACAATTCGGTGGGAGCTTCATACTGACTTCTTATGAGGCTGGTACTCTTTTAACTGTCTTTATCATAGAGTCATTATAGAATATGGCTATTGTACTATCTCTCTTGTACCTATGATATTAAGAGTGATCCTGCAATGTTCTCAACCATAATTTCTATAATTTTCTGGGTTCAATAATCAGACTATTGATTTACTTCGTTGATGTAACTCTTTATTTTCCTCTTCCTTCTGATCAACCTTTGTGTAGGTTAAGCTATCTTCCGATCTGCGGCTCATGGCTTGGTTATTACTTTAGCCTTCCATGGACACTATGGAAAACCATGATACAATCTTCTAATGATTCAATCCTTTGTCTATGACCTGGACCCAATTCCTTCTTTTAACTTGTACCGGAGTCTTCTACAGCTGATCATTAATAGTATAATTCCTTTTGTTCCATATCAGCTTTCTTCAAACGTAAGCAATTTCTTTTCCTGGTCTTTTTCCCCTTGTTGCGTGCATACTTAGCTTATCTGAGTTCTCACGCATGCCAAAAGACAGAATCAAAGGTAGACAACAGTCAGTTGTTTCACTTTTGTGTAACTCATATGGTCTCGAATATTACTTTTGGTCTTACTCCCCGCTCATTAGTCATGGTAGGTGCCACTTTCTTTTGGAGTGCATACAATTTTATGGTGAGACTGTTGTTACACAACCATTTCCTCTTTAGGTTACTATGCTTTGGTTGAATCCTTCTTCCTTATTTCCTCAGCTAGTCTTTCATTGTAGTACTTAGGGGGGATCCTCTGGCTCTTGCACAGCTGCGAGTTTATCACATCGTATGCTTGACGAACTTTTTGATGTTCTTCCTCGCCTATAATTACCCGTAGTTACTTATCTCCACGCCCTTGTGCTTGTAGATTTACTTCTGAACTAATATTTTGATTGTCTTCCTAGTGGCACTCTCTTTTATTCCCATAAATTTCATATGGTACTTTTAACAACCCCGACTCCTATCTGAATATATCTCAAGTATTATAATGGAATTACTACGAGGCTTAATTCTACTTGTTGGGGTTCACTAGGTTTATCTTGCATGATCTGTTGATTTGTCTATAACCTCTTGTCTAGTCATGACTAGGCTCTTCCTGAATCAACTACTAACTACTCATTGGCTCATTCTCATATGAATATTCCGTGTAATCTTTTTTAGGTTATTTCCTTTGTCTTAACTTACGTCTCGCATTGGCTCATTATCTTTCAATAACACCTCGGGCATGAACCCTTACTTCCTTTCCTTGACGTCGTGTTGCATAATGTTCTGGAATCGTAGCATATCTGTAGGCTTCGAATAAGTGCAATCTTCTCCCTTTTTCATTTTGATCGCATTCTTCCTTTACCATTCCATAATTACTAGAACCACTTAATTCTTACTTAGTGCCACATCACTCCATATTTCTCCCTTTAGGAGAGACTAATATTTAGTGATGCTTTACCTCTTCATCTTTGGCATCTTTTCATATCATCGATGACCCTTACTTGCCTTACGGTAATCCTTTTGTACAAAGGATAGAAAATTTCCTTAATCTCGAGGGTGACACTTGGTGTAACTGGTAAATGGAGTCCCTTAAGATTAACTTAGCTCACATTGCTTGCTTTAGGGAGCGTCTTCCTGAATGACCATTCTCTGAAATTCTCATGAATATTTTTCTGTTGTCTGTTCTATTATCGACGGAACGTAATATGAAATGCTCATGATGCTGACAATTATCCAATCACTCAGTCCTTAACTCACATTTAGTTTATCTTGTTCACCAGCCCATACTGATTTCTATTATTCTTGGGTCTAAGTTTTTCTTCTAGTAATCACGTTAGAGTCAAGAACTTATTTGTTGAAATGAGGGTATGACTGTGTGGCCTTTACTCTTTTGTGGTCTCAAGGCCTTTCACCTTTCGTCATTTCCTTCACTTAACTATAGACTCTGTAATACAGTCATTTTTTGTCCTACCATTTTCATCCATGTATCACATTAACTCTCTTCTTATTTCTCGCAAACATTTTCGTCTATCACTTTATTCTAAAAACTTTCAACAAGACATTATTTTGCTTTTAGCTCCCCTCGCTCCATCCGCTGGCTCTTCGAGTTGCCTAAAATTATTTATCTCGGGTTGCCTAACATTATTTATCTACTAGGGACTGGAGCCACACTAAGGTAATATTTATCCGTTCAAGGCTTCCAGTGCCTGTCTTCTTAATTTTTTTTATCATGCTAGTATCCACATCTAATTGTAATATTCTAGAGTACACCATTCTGGGTGTCTCACAAGGAGGTCTATTAGCACCTTTGTAAAATCCTTTGGAAATGTCAACTAACTCAAACAATCCATCCATCATTTTAGGTTACTCTAACCCCAGCCGGATCCTGATATCATGTCCTTCTCTTAAACCATATATGTTAGCTCCCATAGGGCATGACTGAGATGGGTGTGGCCGATTGTACATACATCTGTTGTTGAAGATAACTCAAAATTCTTAAAACCTCTTTCTGAATTGTAGATAATTTTCATCCTTACTAAATGGGTACCTTGTACCCTTTTTTACCTTGCTTCTTATACTTGCTGAAACTTGTACCTTCTGATTCTCTCATTGATTTTTACCACATGGGTGGATAGATATTCATGCCTTAGGGCTTCTTATCAAGAATATTATACCTTTTAGTACACACACATGATCTGCTGAAGACCTCACATTTACTGATCATAAGCATCATGCAGAATCGATTTCCTCTTACTCAATTCTTCCACAACCATATGCAATCTCTTACCAATTGTCTTTCTGGATGCAGGCATCGTCGTATTATGAGTAAGAGGTTTAGAAATTGAGTTCTTACAACTGATCTCTACCATACGATCCAGAGTAAGAAGAAATAATGACAGTCCTAAATTCCCTGCAGCCTCTTACTTATAACGGTGGTGCACGACACACCCATAAACAAGACTCTACTAGACACGGCTTGTAAACTCCGTAGGACAGAACTGCTCTGATACCACTTTTTTCACGACCCAAACCTATAGGCCGCGACGGGCAACTGATATCTTACTCAACCGAGTACAAACATAACATATCATTCCTATCATACTTTCATTGGAAAATGGGCCAAACGGGCCATCATGGGCTAACCAGAATGAACATGGGGGAGTACTCAATATAGGACGACCCAAACTGATATAAAAACTTACACATGTGACATTCGGGCCTATAAGGCCAACATGATCATTTGTAAACTCAAAACATAGGTCGACATGGCCAATCAAGTATCCGTATACATGACATCTATCTACAAGCCTCTAAGAGTACATAAGTATCATAAAGGTCGGGACTGAGCCCCGCCACACCAATCAATACATCCTAATTATACTGACCAAATAAGCAACTCCGGAGCAAATGGAGCACACCAACATCTTCCGCTGAGCTGATAGCCTACTTGGAGGACTCTCGACCTGTCTATCAGGACCTGCGGGCATGAAACGCAGTATCCCCAAACAAAAGGGATGTCAGTAAATATAATGAACCGAGTATGTAAGGAATGAAAATCAGTAAATAATAGACATGAGAGAAACATGGAGTGAAAGACTCGACATGTAAGTCTGAATAGCTCTGTGAATCATTTAATATTTAAAATGCCGTGCATATGCGTATGAATGACATACCATGCATAGGTATATGTATACATAACATCATCAAGCCTCTGAGGGTATCCCATCATATCATCTCGACCACTGTGGGCAATATCATCAACGTATACCAGCTGATCAAGTGGTGGTGCGTATAACGTTGTAACCTTTTCACATATCCCATATACATATATATACATATATACACGTATACAACGCCATTCTGTCATGGGTCAATGTACATATAAATGAATGCAATGTATGAGAAATACGTAAATAAAATCTTTCGGAGTGTCATAAGACCATTATACCTCTGATTAATATCATGAAGTAAACTTTTTCAACTTACGTATTTTCTAAGACCCATGAACAGATGATCGAATAATATGACGCATGGGGAATCAAGAACATAAGTATCTCTAGTATTTCTATGAATAGAGTCATTTATGAAAGTTGAGCATTTGCTCGTTTCGTTTGTATCGTTTGGATCATGCCAAAAGTAAATAGATAGCCTTAACATACCTGAACCGATTCTCTTAATAATCCCTCCAACATACGTTGATTGCGACAAAACATGTAACGGCGGATCAAACTAGGGAAAAATTATTATGATATTCTTGACAAAGATTGTACTGTAATCCCTTGGAATTTGCAAATCACGCTGCCATTACATAATAACATCTTTGTATAAATTTTTGAAGTAACTCATACTACTATTGCAACACTATCATTACTGAAGCTCTCTATTTGAATTGTAGAGATTCCAAAATGAACTAAGAGCCCTCTTTAGTCTTTTGGATGTGGGCCTCACTTTATGTGGTGGCTTAACCACGTACCTCTTATTTTCCACATATTCCTAATGACTTAAGAGTCATAAATCTTGGGTTTCCACGTTAAGGGGTGATTCCCTCCTTAATCTTATCCAAAAAATTCATTAACAAATTAATCTCCCACTTAAAAATCTATAATTACCCAATTGTCCCCACAATTAAGAATTATCTCAAATTACTTAAAATACTACTCACTTTTGATACACTTTATATACCTTACTATCATGGTCATGTGGTTCTTTGTATGGCATTAGTCCATAAATATCGGGTATTTTAGCTCGGGCCATATTCTATCCCAAAATGACAAACTTCGACGAAATTCAATTTATTCGATTTTCTTACCATCTTACCTTCATGAATTTACTCATCACTTGTTTGAAATATCATAATACTTAAAATCCCAAAATAATCTCATTCCCAAACCTACGTCGAATATATTAAGATGAAACTTTTACGTACGAAAATACGGAATGTAACATATCATTTCTGAGCTTTCATGAATTTACTTATGGTTTACTTCCACATACAAAAACATGAGGCGTAACTATATGGTACTATCGCACACTCTTGCTATCCTGTTTTAGGTTCTCAAACTCTGCGGCAGGGGCTGCCTTAGTCTCGACAGGAAAGAAATGATCCATTAAAGCGTCCGCAAACTCACTCCACCTTGCCGGAGGGCTCCCCTCCTCGCGGGAGTCCTCCCACATCTCAAACCAAGAATAGGCCACCCCTTTAAGATGGTAGGAGGCCAACTCCACTCCCTCTATCTCAGTAGCACGCATAACCCTGAGGGTCTTGTGCATCTCATCTATGAAGTCCTGGGGGTCCTCCTCGGGATCGGTACCCGTGAACACTGGAGGATCTAAGTGAAGAAACCTGTTAACCCTGGAACCGATAGAGTCCCCTTGATGACTAGAAGAAGTGGACCCAACATTCGACCTCTGGGTTTGGGAGCCACTATCTAAGCCAATATTTGTATGGCTTCCCTAAGAGCCCCATCAGAAACATCGGGACCAGAAGATAGGGCTAGAGGTGGATCCGGAATATTGGTTGGAGGGTTCGTTGCACCCTCATCAAGTGTAGGAACTGGTGCAGCCTGAGCAAGAATAGTAGAACCAGGCTGTGTAGTAATTGAGGGGATATCCTCACCCCTCGGATTTTCACCTGCATCAGCAATGATAGAATAAACCTTCATTCCTTGGGTAACATTGGCTCCTTGTCCAATTCTTGCCTTCTTCTTAAGCTCCATTTACTGAAAGTTGGAGCAATGAATGAGTTAAAGGAGGTACAATCATACAATCAGTTTATCGCATGATCGAGAACATCAAAGAAGGGTATTATTCCTAAATGTCCAAGTAGCCTCCTGACTATAGATGTGGTCAACAACACACCGATAAGAAGGACTCTACTATTCATGGCTCCGAGACATCCTAGGACACTTTAAAACCTTAGAATTTGATACCAAGTTTGTCACACCCCGAACATAGGGAGCGCGATCGGTGCTCAACCGAGATAACCCGGCCGAGTAAGCATGTACAATACCTTCTACTCAAAATACATACTCTATCATAGTTTGATGTGGAGTGTGTGATATAATTACAAAATTACTAGTTAGAGTCTCCCCACACCAACATACCACCCACACTATGTCTACAGAGCCTCTATTAGATACAAAAGAGTGTAGTGCCAGCAACAAGGCTCTGGCTATACCTCAAAACATGGTGATGTAATGATAAAATGATACATGAACCTGAGTGAATTAGGGCTCACTAAGTCAGCTGGTAAAAGAGTGTACTACTATCACTGATCAATGCCTCCTTCTGTGGAACCACATGCATCCATTAAAGATGCAGCACCCCTAGAAAAAGGGACATTAGTACTGTCGAATAGTACTAGTATATATGACTAAACACTCTCTCAAATAAACGAGCAGTAACGCAATTAAGGATAGTCATAATATCGGTTAAAGCCTCAAACAATTAAAAAATATCAAATTAGAGATAAGTTAAAGTTTCAATTAATTTGCAAATTTTAAGTTGGGAAGTCTTTGGTAAGAGTATACAACTGTTCACAATGTCGATTATGATTTCCAACACAGTCACCACCATGTGTGCGCCATGGCATCCGATCATGACTCGACGGGCTAGGCCTTCTCATGTGAGAAATCAACCAAATAAAAATTCCAATTACAATTTCTAACACAGCCACCGCCATGTGTGCGGCATGGCATCTGATCATGACCCGATCGGCTAGGCCGTCTCATGCGAGACATCACACTTTTATATCAATCATCATGTTTCATATCTCTTGCACATATCTTAATTTCATTGGCACTAATGGTCACAATTGTATTATTTCTCTAGGCACATTGGTCGTGCTTCATATTTCACATTTCGCATTACGTGATTCGTATTCCATGCACACTTTTTTACTTTCAATGATCATTATGGACTTTACAACAACAAGTCATTTCTATTCAAGACATTTAAGCACAAATTTTAGCAAATACGAATCTTAGGCACATTACGATTTCTTACACAATATTTCATTAGGCTTTCATTTGAAACAAAACTTGAAGTCAAGGAATTTAGATATGCAACCCATACTTTGAACACATTCTAAAATAGTAGTACAACATAACAAGAGCATTTGAATTACATATTGATCACGGATGTCTTTTGACACCAACTTATCCGGGTAATCGATTAACAATGAGCAACTCGGGACTTACCTGGATATAGTGGGGTTCAATTTTTAAGGGAAGGTTTAGCCAACGTACCTCACTTGAGCTTCCTTAACTCTAAAATATTCCGAACTCTTAGCAACTTCGATCTATTTTAGAAATTTGGCAAATTGAACCAAAATTAGGAAGATGATCATGGTTCTAGCTCATTTGAGCATTTTATCATGCACTAGGTGTACATTAAGGTTTCAATGTCCTTTTATGGAGGATTCCATCATCCCACATCCCATTGTTTACCATTTTCTTTAGCTCAACAATCTCCCTACATCCCATGATCAAACATGCATGCAAAATAAACAACTCCCATACCAATAAATTATCTTGTTAATTGACCATTTCTAGTTAAATTTCGAAATTAAGAGATAGGGTGTAGAATCTTACCTCTAGGATGAAGACCTAGTGTGCTTTCCTTGTTAATCTTCCATGATTTGGCCTGATGAAAATGGCTTAGAATTCCTTTTCTCACTCTAGAACACCTTCCTCTCTCTCTCTAAAATGTAGTTTTATGGTTCTAAAATGACCTCTAATATTGTTTTATGAGAAGGGGGTCGGGTTATAGAAACCCAAAATTGAAGCTCCGGAACGGGATATGCGGTCGCATATACGATTTCATAATGTTTATGCGATCCGCGAAATACGCTATGAAATAGCCATCCAGAACCGGGCTATTCTTCCCTACTCTGCGGCCGTTTTGCGGTCCGCAAACCTGTTCTATGGTCGCATAATGCGCCGCAAAACCTCCCTCTGAAAAAATTTCCATGCCACTCTGTGATCGGTGTGCGGCCAGCAAAATCGTTTTGTGGTCACATAATTGGCCCCGAAATGACATCCACACGATATAGAATGAAAAATAAAAGAAGTTTTCCTAACATTCCAATAGCTTCTTGAAGATAAGTACAGACATTTTTGTACTGATCCGCGAACTCTACTAAACTTGCGATGACGCGTAGAACCTATGAACCATGGGCTCTGATACCAGCTTGTCACGACCAAAAACCACCATCGGGTCGTGATGGCGCCTAACCGACTTTCTAGGCAAGCCAAGCATAGCAATAAAAAATCAAGATAACGAAATATGACTGTAAAGACCCGTAAAATTTCAAGTCTAAAACAATGCCCGAATGGATTCCCATGTGGTTATAACTGTATAAATTCATAAAACGGGCCCTTGTGGAGTAAAAAGTACCTCGGACTTAAAAGATAAAATTTTCCAGATTTGCGCAGGTTCGCGGTCCACTATGCGATCGCAGATCAAGTATGCGGACCGCATAGTGATCGCATACTTGGACAGCTTGTTGTCCATTTTGAGGACAGCTATGCGGCTTAGAATGCGATCGCATTTCACGAATGCGAGCCGTATAGTTGTCGCATTCCTGCACCTTGATTTTTGCGGAGGGAGTTATGCGACGCACTATGCCATCGCATAACAGACCACATAGTGGTCACATACCTGGGCAGTCTGCTTCTTTTTTTTGCCCAGCTGAGGGCCACTTATGCGACAGGTATGCGGACCGCATAACAGGAATGCGATCACATTCTTGACCGCATACCTGCTTCGGGGCTTCTAATTTCTAATCTTAAAACCCGACCCCCAGTTTAATAAAACACCCCTCCCCTTCATTTTTAAAGGCTATCTGATTAAAATAGAGAGAAGTGAGAGTGGGTTCTAGTGAGAGAAGTCCCCATCTTCCCCAAATTAGTCCTCCATTTCTACTAAGGCCTGGAAGTAATCGAGTGCTCGTCATCTTTTTCACCATAAGAGGTAAGTCTTCACCCCATTTCCCAACTTATCTGCTTTTGGTTAAAAATGGAACACATGAATTGGTTCTTGAAGATAAAAGCTAAGACCTTGAATGCATGTGAATAATCTACCATAATCTAGCAAAGGGAAGTAAGCTAGGGCAATCTTTCACTAAAAAGGGGCTAGTTAATCTAAGGGATCACATAGTGTTTGGTAAAATTCCCAAATGAGTTCATGATTTCTAATTCTAAGTCTAAACATGGCATCTTGTAAATTAGATTAGAGGCGATAGAAGGTTCGGTGGGTTGAAAATAGATATTAAAGGGGAAATTTTGACTCGAGGTATGTATGGCTAACTTTAATCTTCGTAGAGTCACCTTGTTGATGTCCGAACATTCGGTATGAGTTTCTGGCTTATGCATATGTGAATCGATTATTCCAATGTGTTGAGGAATAATATTTTGTTCTCTTATTGTCCTAGTTGAATACCATGCCACCATGCTATAGAAGATTGTTAAAAGGTGATTTTTTTGTGCTTATTCTATCATGTGCAAAGCTCGTTAAATATTGAATACATCGGTATGAGAGGATGTGCTGCAAAATGAAAGAAATGATAGTGAATCAAATTGTTGAATGTATCTAAGTGTGAAATGTTGTGTAGCAAGTAATGGAAAGGAAATGTGGATTTATCTAATTGAACTATATGTTGATGGTATGCCGTATATGACTCACTGTTTGGTAAGATTACTATGGCCTTGATTTCACATGGTTATTTTGGTTGTACGAATGTATATTCTTGATGATGAAAATCCTTGTGATTGAATTGATTGGTTGATATTGAAATCAAATATGATTGTAAGGTGGGATCGTGTTGCACGCCGCAACAGAAGTAATAAGGGTGTGATGTGATTGTAAGGTGGGATCGGGTTGCATGCCGTAACAGAATTGTAAGGTGGTATCGGGTTGCACGCCGCAATAGAATCGTACGGTGGTATCAGGTTGTACACCGCAACAGTATTGTACGGTGGGATCGGGTTGCACGCTGCAACAGAAGAAATAAGGGTGGAATATGATTGAAAGATGGGATCGGGTTACGCGCTGCAACAGGAGAGCAATTGAAATAAGAAACTGTGGAACTCTCATTTGTGTTTTTTGTATCTCTGTGCAGTATTTGTTTGGTTTCTTTGACTGTCTCCTATCTGTGTATTGTTTGATTTTACTTGGAGTAAAGCTTGTTCATACATACTAGTACTATTGCATGGTACTAACGTCCCTTTTTCTGGGGGCACTAATCTTTTATGTGGATGTAAGTGGTTCCATAGCAGGTAGCTCAGCCCGCCGTTAATGATGCCTCCTCTTCATCTCTTCAGCAGTTCTGGTGAGCCCCATTTCCTCTCGGGGCTATGTGTGGACTATATCATTCTCTTTTGCTTATGTTGAAAATGGTATAGCTGGGGCCTTGTTACCGGCAAGTCTATGTAAACTCCTAGTACTCGTAGAGGCTCCGTAGACACGAGGTGGGTTGTATATATGTATATTTTGGGCGGCAGTTGTACTCACTCATGATCGTGGATCGCATTGGAAATTTTGTATGTAACTTGTATGTTTTTGGGATTTCGACTGCTAAAATGTTAAAGAAGAAATGAACTTAAGTGGTAAATCCATGCTCAATTTTTAATTTGCTACTTCTTACGGAATATTGTATATTATGAATACGGGGTAATGCGTTGGGTAGGAAAGGCAATTCAGGTCTGCTTGACCGGGTTCATCCGGTTAGGCGCTGGTCTCGTCCCTCGATTTTGGGGCGTGACAAACATGGTATGAGAGCCTCAGGTTTTAAAAGTGCCTTAGGATGTCTCGGAGCCGCGTCTAGTAGAGCCCTTCTTATTGGTGTGTTGTCGACCACATCTATAATTAGGGGGTTGCATGGACATTTAGGAAAGTACCCTTTTATTTCTATTCTATATCGTGCGATGTGGTGAAAGGTGAGGTTGTCTACCTCTAACTCGTGCATTGTTCCAATTTTCAGTAAATGGCACCCAAGAAGAGAGCTCGGCTCGGCCTAGAGGCCAATGCCACCCCAGGAGTGGCCATAAATTCTCCAGTTGATGGTGCAGGTGCGAATGATTCCCTGGCCATAAATCAGCCAGACTCCTCCCCTACGGGCCATGCTATTCCTATACCTACTCCAGCGGAGGGTGCTGAAATCCCTCACGTTGGTATTCCTGACCCACCTCCAGCTCCAGCTTCCGGTCCCAGTATTTCTGATGGGGACCTCAAGGGATCTATCCAGATGTCCACTCAGCTAGTGTCCTCCCAGGCCCAAAGATCAAGTGTTTCCCCTGCGTCCTCTAGTGAGCAAGGGGATTCTTCAGGTTCTAGAGTCAACCAGTTTCTGCGGTTAGCCCCTCCAGAGTTCACAGGCACCAACCCTGAGGCTGATCCTCAGGAGTTCATTGATGAGATGTACAAGACCCTCCAAGTTATGAGGGCTACTGAGGCAGAGGGGGTTGAGTTGGCTTCCTATCGTCTGAAGGGAGCGGCATATTCATCGTTTGAAATGTGGGAGGATTCCCGTGGGGAGGGTAGCCCTTCAGCGAGGTGGGGTGAGTTTGTAGGTGCTTTCATGGATCATTTCTTGCCTACTGAGATTATGGAAGCCCATGCTACAGAGTTTGAGGACCTTAACATAATTGTGTGGGAGTATCATATGGAGTTCGTGTGCTTGTCCAAATATGTTGTTCACATTATAGAGGCTAGAGTTTGTCGATTTGTTCAGGGCCTTGGTCCCTATGTTATTAATGAAGCTGCTACAGCTGTTGTGCATTCAGATATGAACTACGGGAAGATTGTGGGATTTTCCCAAGCTACGGAGGCTAGGAAATTAATGATAAGAATGGAGAGGGAGAGTAGTAGTAGGACCCGGTTAGCGGGAAAACCTGGGAGTTCAGTTGGAGGAGGGAGATCAGCCTTTGGGAGACGGTCACCAGAGCCATCTCAGTCCTATGCTCAGTTCTCAGCCATTGTGCCGCCATCAGGGCACAGTTATCAGCAGGGAGGTCGCGTTGGACCAGGACAAGAATACATGTATACAACCAATGAACATCACATCACATACTTCTCGACTGAAACAATAGCATTCTAAGGTGTATGTATGTGACAAGTGTACAATTACGGCTCAGATTAGGCAGATATGCCACAAAATAGCAATTATCGTATTTGAACATGAGATTAACCTACATATGATTTCTAACATGATTCATCAAGTAACGTAGTATTACAACATTTAAGGAATGATAGTAATAATCACAAATATTTAGACAAAGCATAAAATAGACTAAAAACTAGCCCAAACATGAAAAGAATTCCGGTGCACGCACATAGGCCGATCCCTTGCATGTACGCCACCCTTAGCACGTAACCAACATCAATTATGCGGGAAACTAATTGCCTCAACCAAGTTTAGGAAAGATACTTACCTCAAACAAGCCAAGTCAATATCCAAAAATGTCTTCCTATGCAAATCGATCCTAATAGCTCGAATCTAGCCAAAAATAACACAAAACATCAAATAAAGTCATAGGAAACAATACCAAATAATAAAGCTTCAATATTTGTAAAAATACACAAATTTAACCAAAAAGACAACTCGGACCCATATCATAGTACCTGACCAAACTCACAAATTTCAGTTACCCATTCCAATACTACTCTAATATACAAGTCTCACCCAGATCTTACTTCAACTCGGGCTCAAATCCCAAATAATCACTCTCCAAAATTCTAGTACGAAAACCCCAATTTTCTCCTTCAAATCCATGTTCCAAGTGCATCAAACAATGGGAAATCACGATCTAACATCACAATCAAGTACCCTCCAAAAATCACCTCTAGCCAAGCTCTAAATATCCAAATAATGAAAAATGAGCTACACCCTCAAATTATATCATTGTCCAGGATTTTCCGCTTCTGCAGACAAATATGTCGCTTCTGCGACTCCGCTTCTATGGATAAACCCTCAAATCTGCGAGGTCAATAAAATTCCCGAGTCTCCGCTTCTATGAAGCCAACCTCGTTTCTGCGAAGCCGCACCTACGAAAAAACCTCGCAAGTGCGCGATCGCTTTTGTGCAAAGTCTTCGCATTTGCGAACCCCCTTTCCAGTTCCAAACTCTATATTTATAGTAACATATCTGCTTCTACGGACTCGCACCTACATACCAAACCTCGCAGGTGCGAGACACCAGAACCAGAACTGTCCAACAACCTCAAAATGGTCTGAAACACACCCGAGCCCATAGGACCTCATCCAATTATACCAACAAGTCCTAATAGTTCACCCAAACGTATTCAAAGGCTCAAAACACTGTAATTAACATCAAAACCAAGTATCATTGATCAAGATCAATCTCTCTCTCAAGTGCTTAAACTTCCAACTTCAAAACAAGCATCATATTCAAGTATAATCAATCTGGAATGAACCCAAACTTTTCACAGAAGTTCCAAATGGAAAAACACACCTATACCAATTCCCGGAATAACAATCCAAGCCCGATAGACTCAAATTCAAATCCGGTAAAACTTATGAACTTTCCAAATCTTCAAAATTTCTAACTTTTAACAATTATAGCAAAATCAACCTAGAACCCTACAAATCCAAATCTGAACATATTCCTATGTCCAAAATCACCATATGAACCTATTGGAACCACCAAAAAATGATTTTGAAGTTGTTTACTAAATAGTCAAACCTTGTTCAACTCTTACAACCTAAGCATCCAAATTGAAACAATGGGTCTCAATTCATTCCATAACCTTCCCCACACCAATCCCAGCCATCCCCGTAAATCACCAAACATAAAATACACATACAGGGACATCAAATAGGGGAATGGGCCTAAAATACAAAATGATTGACTGGGTCATTACACTTAGTCAAGGCATCAGCTTTTCCACAGAAATCACTTAAACAAAGATTTATCAATGTCAACTGTGATTTTAAACTCTAAACATCAAGTAGAGACATCAAATACTAAATAGCATGAGGAAAATACAATTATATTCCTACATGTCAGATATTCATGCCAAATCAACAAATATCACAGTTTATCATCAATTATTCACAAATCTGAGCACATCTATAGTGCCTGAAACAAGTACCCATCAATCATACTCTCGGCACTCTCACGGTCTGGCGCAATGTCCCTGAATCATACTCTCAACACTCTCACAGTGCCGGGAAAAATTCCCATGGATCCTTACACAAACACATACACACATTTAGGACTCTACGGGGCCTAACATAAGTCCCTCACCAAGCACATATCAAGTGCTTGTACTCATAGGGCCCAAAGTAACACGGTTTATCACCTGACTCCATAGGGGCGAATCCTACTCCAAGCGCTGACCGAATCAAAATCAAAGATCAATATTCTTCAGCCCAATATAAGGCTTGGCGCACGTGTCACCTAACAATCAATACCCCTCAGCCTAATATGGGGCCTAGTGTACGCATCACCTCACTATCAATAAAAACACGGCTCTACGACCCAAGATCAGTCATCAATCCGCTCAAGACTCCATATGCCAATATCACACAAGATAAAAATCAATATACCGCAAGCAATATACTCACGTTTCAATACTCGGCTCAAACTTTTTTCACACACAAAGATACTAGTACATGTGAGATAACATATAAAACGTGCACAGACACAAAGATATAACACGTAGATATAATATCAAGACTGAAAAGCATGATTACAACTAAGGAAAATAGCACAACATAGCAAAAATAACCATATCATGCCTCAACAAATAAGTAAATAGTCTAGACATGATATCTAGCATGAATGATAGCTCACGTGGTCAAACAAACGGAGAAACATGATATCAAAGAAGAATGATAGTAAAATAAGGTATATAATGGCATAAGAACAACTTGGATCATGAATAACCCAAGTGCACGCATATAATCTTGTCACCTTGCTTATATTTCACCCCAACACATAACAAATATCATAGCCAATGAAGAAATTACTCCCAAATCAATCTTAGACAAGATACTTACCGCATTCGGGCTACTCTTCAACATCGAATAATACCAAAACCTTTATCTATTCCTACAATCATGCAAATCCAAGACAAATATCATCCAAGGAAGTCAATAGTGCCATAGGAAGCAATCTTAATCCATAAAGCTTCGATCTTTGAAGAAATTTCCAAAAGTCCACAAAATTCAACCCAGACCCGCATGCCCGAAGTCAGACACCAATACAAAAATTGATGACCCATAACCTGTTGAGTCCAAATATGTAATTAGTTCTTAAAATTGAGTCCAAATCTTTATTTAAATCCTCAAAATAGACTCCCTTAATTTTTAGGCAAAAAAACTAAACTTCCTTTAAAATTCCACATTTTAGGTGTAGAAATCCATGGGTAATCAATATATAAAACAAATTCTAAGTAAAAATCACTTACCTCCATGATAATAGTGAAATTGCTCTTCAAAATCTCCTCTTCTCAAAGTCTAAAGATCAAAGTACAAAATAATGGGTCAAATTCCGAAAATGGCAACTTAAATAAGCTGCCCAGCAGTACTCTACGTGATCGGGACACCACAATCACGATCGCAATATAACGAATCTCCCTTCCTCATACACCGCTTTGCAAACACAGCCTATAGCACGTGAATGCGTAGGCCAACTAACCTCAACACTCTGCCAACGCGAGAGTCAAGATGTGAATGCGAGCGCCTATTGACCAACCTCCCCCGGTACTTCGCAAATGCATAAATGCGCGAACGTGATGGAACTCTCCCACGTCACTCCGAGAATGCGATGAACAAAGCAATAACATCCAAAAACACTCTACACGATCGTGGAGCTCATCAGGAAAGCACTAGAAATCCGCATTGTAACCACAACCCAAAGTGGTCCAAAACCACATGGAAACTCACCCTAAGCCATACAGAATCTCGTCCAATTATGCCAACAAGTCCAAATACATTACATAAACTTATACAAAGTCTCAAAACACCAAAATATAAATCAAAATCAAGAATTAAAGGTCTACATCATTCTCTTAACTTTCAAAGTTTCAACTTTGTTGAATGCATATGAACCACAGTTAGACATTTCAGATTACAACCAAACTTTGAACACTAGTTATAATTGATAAAAAAGACCTATTCCATGTTCTGAAACAATAATCCGAACCCGATACATTTTAACTTTGTTGAACGCGTCTGAACCACAGTTAGACATTTTGGATTACAACCAAACGTTGAACACTAGTTATAATTGATAAAAAAAAGACCTATTTCAAGTTCTGAAACAATAATCCAAACCCGATACAATCAAAGTCAACTCCCGATCAAACTTGTAAACTCTCCAATTCTTCAAATCACCAACTTTCGACAAATTGAGCTAAAATCATTTTGCAACATCCAAATTCAAATATGAACACATACCCAATTCCAGAATCTGCATAAGAACCTATTGAAACCATCAAATCCCAATTCTCGGATTATTTACTCTTAGTCAACTCTTCCAACTTAAAGCTTCCAAATTGAGAATTACTTTCGCAAATCAACTTTATACCTCTCGAAAGTAGAAACCAACCATACACACAAGTCATAATACATAATATGAAGCTATCCAAAGTCTCAAACCCCCTCAATAAAGTGCTAAATTTCAAAATGATCGATCGAGTTGTTACATTATGTTCCATCTTTTAAGTACAATCTTATTTCAATTCAATCTTTGGCTTCTCAGCTTAAAGGTTTGGTTGCCTTTACTGTTTTTTCATGTCTGTTGCAGGCTCCTTTAATAAAGAGGCCTCTGGAGATTGGAAAATTCAAGGATGGCTTGTACCTCTTTTGCTCAAGTTGTCTAAATAATTCCTATTCCATTTTAGTATCTACCTTCAATTCATCACTTCCATGTTAAACTTTTTTCTGGTTCTTGTGATGTAAATAGTTTGAACTATCATCATTCTTAGTCACTGATAAATGATTCCAGTTGCAATAAAGCTTAGTGCTTTTCTTCTTATTCCTTCTTGTCTAATAAGAATGATGTTCATTTTTTGTGGCATTCTAAGTTGAGACATGTGCCTTTTTGTTAAGATGAGGGGACTATCTTCCATACTTATTCAATTCTTTGGAACATTCGTCCTCGAATGTTGACTGGCGCATTCATCATTTTCGTAATTAATGTCTTCCGAATACTTGAGTACTCTTCTTGACATCTAGGCAACTGTTCTCCGAATAGATCTAAAGGCCAAGGCATTCCCCCCTTTAAGCCTCTTTCTCACACGGTAGTGGGAATCATTCTAATCTCGTAACTGTTGCTATCTTCTATCATGCACCTTGTACGACTCTAACTTTGTATGTGCGCCTACGCAACGCTTCTCTCCTCTTTCCTATAGCTCTTAGCCAATCTCTAGGACTTACTTTGTGAACATATACAAAATCATGTCAAGTGTTCCTCTGGGCGTCATTAATTTTACTACATCTAAGTAGGCCATACTATACCATAACTCTTACTTCGATTTATTTCTACTAAGGTCTGCGACCAAACTCCAGGTTACCCTTGTTGCTTATCCTACATGCATAAAGCTAAGTCTTTTAATGCTTCTTCATTACTGATCATCTTAAGAATGATAGTCTAATCTCATCTCGTACTTCTATCTCTTTCATGACCTCCTTTCCATACACAATCTGGTAGGAGTTTCGTACTGACTTCTTATGAGGCCTATACTTTTCCAACTGGATTTATCGTAGGGCTGTTATAGAATATGGTTGTTGTACTTCCTCTCATGTACCTCTGATATTAAGAGTGATCCTCCAATGTTCTCAATCACAATTTCTAGGTCCAATAATCACATTATGATTTACTTCGTTGATGTAAGTCTTTAGTTTCCTCCTTCTCCTAATCGGCCTTTATGTTGGCTTAAGTTATCTTCTAATTTGCGGCTCATGGTATTAGTTATTACTTTTATCCCTCTGTGGATGCTATGGAATATCCATGATACAATCTTCTAACAATGCATTCCTTTGTCTATAACGTGGGATCAATTCTTTCTTTTAACTTATACCAAAATATTATATGGGTGTATGATTGTCAACATATATTTTGCATGGATAATAATTCGAACTCTTAAGTGTGTTCACGACGTAATCAACTCTGGATCATTGATCAAATGATTCTTTCATTCCTTCTCAATTTTCTTTAAATGTAAGCCATTACCTTTCCTGGTCTCTTCCCCCTTGTTGGGGGCATACTTAGCTTATCTTAGCTCTCACGCATGCTGGAATTTTCATACAACTCGTATGATCTTCGAATATTGCTTTTGATTTTATTTCCCATTCACTAGCCACAGTAGGTTCCTCTTTCTTATGGAGGATGTACAATGTGTTGTGAAACTGTTGTTACAAGATCATTTCCTCATTAGGTCATTGTGCTTAGGTTGAACCTCCTTCCTCTTTTCCTCAGCTAGTCTTTCACTGTAGTACT
This sequence comes from Nicotiana paniculata, assembly GCA_005239505.1. NCBI lineage: Eukaryota > Viridiplantae > Streptophyta > Magnoliopsida > Solanales > Solanaceae > Nicotiana > Nicotiana paniculata. The sequence continues at coordinate 33,236 of MDKI01069320.1, read as the reverse complement.
TAGGGAGGACCTTCTGATTCTTGTAAAGAGGTGAGCTCATTACATTGTATACTCAACGGACCTCCTGATGTCTTCCTTGTCTATACTTATCCGTAGTTAATTACCTCCACGACCTTGTGCTCGTGGGGTTGCTTCTGAGCTAATATTTGGACTGTTTTCCTAGTGGCACTCCCTTTTATCTCTGTAACCCTCATATGGTAGTTTACTACCCCAACTTCTTTCTTAATATTTATCAAGGTCATGATGTCAAATTTGTGAGACTAAATTCCCCATCTTGGTGTTCATTCTGTTTATCTTGCATGATCTATTGATTTGTCTGTATCTTCTTGTCTAGCCATAACTAGGCCCTTCATGAATCAACTACTAACTACTCGTTGGCCCATTCTCATATCAATGTTCCGCATAATCTTTCTTGGTTTATTTCCTTTGTCTTAATTTACCTTTTGCACTGGCTCCTTATTTATCAATAACATCCCGGGCAGGAACCCTTACGTCCTTTCCTTGACGTCGTGTTTGCATAATGTTCTGGAATCGTTGCATATCTGTAGGCTTTAAATAACTGCAATCTCATCCCTATCTCATTTTTATCGCATTCTTCTTTTACCATTCCATAATTACTAGAACTGCTTAACTATGACTTAATGCCATTATCACTCCATATTCCCCCATTTAGGGGAGTACTAAGAGTTTGAGCTATATAGATGTTTTACCTCTTCATCTTTGGCGTCCTTTCACATCATTGATGACCCTTACTCGCCTTGCGGTAATCCTTCTGTACTAAGGATAACAAAATTTCCTTACTCGTGAGGGTGACACTTAGTGTAACTGGCACATACAGTCCCTTAAGCTTAACTTTTTCTCACAATGCTTGCTTCAGGGAAGTGTCTTCCTGAATGACCATTCTCTGAATTTGGTATGAATCTTCTTCTGTTTTCCATTCTATTATTTCTGGAACGCAATCTGAAATTATCACAATGCCGATCATTATCAAATTACTCAGTCCCTAATTCATGTTTAGCTTACCTTGTTCACCAGCCCATACTGATTTCTATTACTTTGGGGTATAACTTTTCCTTCTGGTAGTCGCGTTGGAGTCACGAACTTATTCCTCAAAATGAGGATATGACTTTATGGCCTATACTCTTTTATTGTCTCAAGACCTGTCACTTCTCACCTTTTCCTTCACTTGACTATAGTCTCTGATACTGTCATGTTTTTGACCTACCATTATCATCCTTGTATCACACCTTACTCTTAATGCTTCATTAGCTCTCTTCTTACTTCCTCCTAACATTTTTGTCTATCACTTTATTTTGAAACTTCAACAAGATATTCTTTTGCTTTTAGCTCTCCTTGCTTCATTCATCGGCTCTTCAGGTTGCTCAACCTCCTCGCTCTACCAGGGACGAGAGTCACACTAAGTTAATATTTATCCCTTCCAGGCTTTCAGTGCCTATCTTCGGAATATTTTTTTTTGATCATGCTAGTATTCACATCTAATTGTAATATTCTAGAGTGCACCACCTGGGTGTCTCACAAGGGTATATTTTAGCGCCTTTGTAATATCCTTCGGAAATGTCAACTAATTCAAACCATCCATTCATCATTTTGGGTTACTCTAACCCCAGCCGGATCCTACTATCCTGTCCTTCTTTTAAACCATACGTTAGCTCCCATAGGGCATGACTAAGATAAGTTTGGCTGATTGTACGTACATCTATTACTGTTGAAAGTAGATCAAAATGCTTATATCTCCCTTCCTGAATGGTAAATAATGATAATATTTATTAATTGGGTATCTTGTACCCTGCTTCACATTGCTCTTTTTACTTGTTGAGACTTGTGTCTAACTTTCGATTATGTTATTCCATTTTACCGTAAGAGTGGATAAATATTCTTTCCTTAAATCTATTTATCAAGAACTATACACCTTTTAGTACACGCATGATCTGCTGAAGACCTCTCATTTACTCATCATAAGCGAGATACAAAATCGACTTCCTCTAACTCAACACTTCCACAGCTATATCTCTTATCGATCGTCTTTTTGAATGTAAGCATCGTCTTATTATGAATAAAATAGAAGTTCAGAACTTGAATTCTTATAAGTGAGCTCTACCACACGATCTAGAGTAAGAAGAAAGAGTGAGTGTCCTAAATGCCATGTAGCCTCGTGCTTATAAGTGTGGTGCACCACATGCCCATAAACAAGACTCTACTAGACACGGCTTGTAAACTCTCCAGGACAGAACTTCTATGATACCACTTTTGTCACACCCCGAACCTGTGGAGGCGTGGCTGGAACTCAGTGCCAAACTGGCCCGAACGAACCACTCTGCAACTCATGATCGTTCGACCAAAACTAGAACATACATGGGTCGAGTTAGTTGAACTCATTCCTTTTGTAACTATCATGGGCTCACATGGCCACGACTCATAATGTACAACTGTAAGTGGGCAACACTGTATAAATAAACTATCGTTCTTAAGATATGAATACATATGGGTCGTCAAGGCCTCTGACATACTATACAAACTGAACCTCTTTCTACAAAGCCTCTAAGATTATTTAACATCAAATAGGACAGGGCACCGGCTTACCCATACGTCTATAGCAAAACTGTGACACAATGACTCATAGACTCGGATGCACTCCGAATAAGGTGGAGTCTTACCGATCCTTCACTGAATGCAAACTTCGTCTACTATGAGGGCTCGTCAATCTGATTATCTATACCTGTAGGCATGAATGCAGCGTCCCCAACAAAAGGAAGTCAGTACGAATAATGTACTGAGTATGTAAGGAAATATATTGAAAGCTGAAACTGAACTGACAATATGATAACTGGAAGTCAAAGATAATCTGAAGATATTCTTACTTGCTGATACTGACTCAACTCTCTCAATATAGTAATTAAAATTATTGTCCAGCCCTATAAGGCTCCGTGTATATATATATATATATATATATATATATATATATATATATATATATATATATATAAATAACTGCTCTGCCATAGTAGGCTCGCTCATAGGCGCTCGGCCATACTATGCTCTGTATCTCGACCAACTGGGATCGCTTATAGGCGCTCGGCCAAGTAGGCTCAGTATATAACTTACCATATGATCAAAAGTTTCCCAATAGGGGCCTGCCCATTGATTATAGCTCGATGGTAATGAAATTACTGTAATACTGTATATATATAGACTCTCTGCTCTCTTGACTGGAAAAAGAAAATATTCAAATGAATATGAATTCCAGATAAATATAATATTGTAACTTACAAAACTAGGAAAATATACGTAAATTTCGGGATATGAATTTTTATTTATGCCTCGTTATCAAACTCGTGTAATTACGAGATCATGAAAAATGAAGGAAGAGCTTAGCCTTAACATACCTGGACCGATTTTCTTGACAATTCCTCTAACACACGCCTTGTGTGATGAACATGTAGCGACGGGTTGAAGTAGGGAAAAATACATATGATTTTCTTGAGAAGTATTTCCCCATACTCCCTTAGAATCGCAAAATAACGTTGCTACTACATAGTATAACCTTGAAATCTCACGTTTTTGAATTCATGAAGAATTTTTTTGCAAGCTCACGTTACTGAATTTTGTTGAAAGCTCACATTACTGAATTTTGTTGAAAGCTCTCGTTACTGAATTTTGTTGAAAGCTCTCGTTACTGAATTTTGTTGAAAGCTCACATTGTTGAAAATGAAGCTCACGTTCAGAGACTTGGAATTCAAAATGAATTCTTTGAAGTTATTGAATATGAATTCTTTCAATGTCTTGCTTGGTAGGACCCAGATATTTGATGACTAGTCCACAAGATTCTTTCAAATGTGATACCTTATAGTAATGACTAGTGAGTCATTAATTAAAATAGGGGGGCTGCCACGTTGATTTTTATATAAGGCTTATCCAAAAAGTTATCCACTTATTCCTTAATTACATGGTTAGTCTTCCACCAAAAATCTACAATTAACCAAATATCCACATAATTAAGAATTATTTCATATTACTTAAAATACTACTTAATTTTATCACACTTTATACATCTTACTATCATGTCCATGTAGTACCTTGTATGGTACTAGTCCATAAATACCGGGTATTTTAGCTCGGGCCATATTTTATCCCAAAATGGCAAATTTCGACGAAACTCATTTTCTTCGATTTGCTTACCCTCTTACCTTCACGAACTTACTTATCCCTTTTTGAAATAGCATAATACTTGTAACCTCAAAATAATCTCATTCCCGAGTTTGCGTCGATTAACTTTACGACGAAACATTCACGTCCGAAAATGCGGGATGTAATATCTCATTCCCGAGCTTCCATCAATTTACTTATGGTGTACTTTCACGCACGAAAACATGGGTGTAACAATATTATATCTTATTCTTTGTTACCATATATTGTCACATCATGAATATTCGATTTGGGCTGCTTGGCATAAGTGTTGTGAGCCCGAAAGACTGGAGAGATTGATGATTGAGTGAGGCCGAGGGCCCATTTACGAGAGATATTGATGGGATCGGGATGCACGGCAAAGTAGTCATTATGATTCATGATGGGATCGGGCTGCATACCGCAGCAGTATTTATTAGCGCTTGGGCAGGATCCGTCCCTCCAGAGTCTGACATACCGGCAGTGAGCGCAGGTTCTATTGATTCATGATAGGATCGGGCTACATGTTGCAGCGGGTACCAAACACTGCTGAGTAATTGAGTGTGATGAGTGAGAATTGAGACAGTCAGGTTGGGTACTCTAAGAGTGTGGGTACACGGGGCTTTCATTGTGTTACATCACATATGATATGCATATTGGCATGTAGATATAGAGATGTCATATTCCTCGTATAATTCAGACTTGGCATATTTATCTATGTTGAACTTAACTGTTAAACCTGGAAACATGTCTACATTTTTGTACTGGTACTTGCAGATTATGATCTTCTCTAAGATATTATTGTCATATTTTCTATCATTTTCGTACTGTTTAATCTTGTATTTGGACCGTATTGTTCAAGATCGCCACTTCTTTCAACCCAAAGATTAGACTTGTTACTTATTGAGTTGATTGTACTCACGCTACACTGTGCACTTCGTGTGCAGATCCAGGTATTTTTGGGCACGGTGGTTGCTGATTTCTGGAGCTTCATCAGTTGAAGACTATCGACGTAGTTGCCTAGGCGTCTACGGACCTTGACTCTATTGTTTATACTATTTTACCTTCCTAGATATTGTTTCAGTTATCTGACCGTGTTATTGTATAGATGTTCATGTACTCAGTGACACCTGGATTTTGGGAAATTTTGAATTGAATTGCGGTGTTTTTTTTTAGTATTTATGGGATTTTCTTTAAAACTTATAATACTATGCTTTACAAAATTAATAATGCGCGGGTTTATTGTGAATGTCGGATTGCCTAGTATTGTGATAGGCCCCATCATGACATGTGAGCTTTGAGTCGTGACACAAATCTTGTTTAAGTTATCACCCCAAGCCGAACGAGATTGGTGACCGCCTTAAAGATTGTTCATAATGAGCCAATCTGAATTCCTCTTATGTATAGAAATATCCTCTTGGATAACTTACATAATCTCAATTACTAATCCTTTGTATATCTTGGTCTTCCTAACCATCCACTCATTTTCACCTTCTTTTTTTTCAATTCAAAAGAATTGTTCATCAGATAACATGTCCATATATACCTCAACAGAATAGTGCACAAAGGAAACACAAGTATCTTCTTGAAATTTCCAGGGCACTCTTATTCAATATAATTGCCCTTGACATATTGGGGTGAGTGGGTATCGGCTGCAACCTACATCATAAATAGATTATCTACTATCTCAAAAACAAATGCCTATTTGAAGTCCTTTACAATAGAAAACCTGCTTATTCCCATTTAAGAAGTTTTAGCTATTTGTGTTTTTCCACCACACCAAAGATTCATAAGGATAAGTTTGAACCTAAGACCATTTCTCATGTACTTGTGGTATACCCCTATGAGACAAAAGGCTACAAAGTCTTGAATCTGGCCATTAAAAAGATACACGTTTCCAGGGATGTGATGATTCATAAAAATAATATTCCTTTTGGTATGTTGTCTAATGCTTCTTCTCCTTTTCCTTCAGTATTCAATTATGTTCCTTGTGTTCTGGATTTGTATTATGTTCAATTGCATTCTGTTGACACTATGCATAGTCCCCTAGAAGCTACAAGTGACATTTCTAATATACTCTCACCTGGACACACTTCAACACCATATACATCTTCACTCTCTCACCCTTTACCATCATAGTCACCTGTCACCAGTCCTCAAACATTCACTAAGACCTACCAGGAACCTAGAAGATCATCTAGACAACACCACCTACCTGTGCATTTGAAATATTACATCTACTTCATACCAAATTTGCTTCCTGATGCACACAAGGTAGTGCTCAAGATACTCCTTTATCCCTTAATGCTCTTTTATCCAAACATTACCATGTTTCCTTTAAGTCTTTCCTCCAGATAGTCAGAAACTTCTTCAAGATATTTGTCATAACAATGATCCAACTTCTTATAAGGTAGAAACTTCAAATCCTTCTTGTCAAACGGCCATGACACTAGAGTTTGAGTCTCTTCATGCCAATCAATATGGTATTTAGTCTCTTACCTGCTGGGAAGAAACTAATAGACTGTACATGGGTGTATAAAACATAAAGTTGATGGTAGAATTGAGAGATTCAAAGGTAGGTTGATGGTGAAGGGGATATACTCGGCAGGCTGGAATTGATTATACTAAGATCTTCTCACTAGTTTTGAAGATGGCCACAATTAAGGCACTCATAGAAAATGTAATAAAGAAGCATTGGGGTATCTTTCAACTTGATGTAAACAATTCCTTCCTTTATGATATCCACATGAGGAAGTGTATGGACCTGCCTCCCTGGACTATTGGTTGACACACCTAGACTACTGTGTAAATTGAACAAGTCATTATATAGCTAGATATAAACCAATAGATAATGGTATGCCAAATTGACTAAGGCTCTATGTTCCAAGGGATATATTCACTCTCTAAATGATTATTGTATGTTCTACAAGCAGATTGATTTCTTCTATCATCTATAGTGATTTCTATATAGATTATGTGATCACCACTGGGAATGGTTCAAGGGAGATCAATTTGTTAAAGAATTTCCTACATGAAAAATTCAAAATCAAGGATTTGTGAAGAATATATTATTTTCCACTCTTAGTAGAGTTTTGCTGATCGATACAGAGATTTTGTACTTATCTTTGAGAGGTTGTCGAACCCTTAGGAAAACTTCACATTCTTGTATTCTTGTCATGAAAATTTATTAAATCCGAAAACTAAACTTTTTTTATTCTATTCGCTCATAGATGGTAAGGACATGTGCTACCGGATCGGGAAGACTGCTACCAGTACCACCAGCTATGGCCACGAGAGGCCAAGGTGCAGCTCGTACAGCAGCTAGAGCAGCACTTGTAGACCACCAGGTTCTCTAGATCAGGAGCAGATTCCACATGTGGTTGAGCCGGTGGGGCCATCTCAGGCACCATTTGTGACTATTGTGATTCTAAGCCTTCAAGAGGCTTTGGCCCGGATGTTGACTATTTGCACTAGCCTTGCTCAGGAGGTTTGAGTTCAGGCAACTTCTCAGGCCAGGGGAGGTACTTAGACACCCGCCACCCGCACTCCAAAGTAGGTGGTGTAGGGACTTCAGACACTAGGGGTATTACCCACCCAACCGGTTGCAGTTACCCAGGCCCAGGTGGGTCCCATTATGAGTGATGAGGAGCATCAGAGAGCAGAGAGATTTGGGAGGCTTAAGCCTCCATTATTCAGTAGGATAGAGTCAGAGGATGGTCAGGACTTCTTGGATAGGTGCCAGTGGATTCTTTGCACGGCGGGTATTCTGGAGACTAGTGGAGTCTCCTTTACTATTTTTCAGCTATCGAAGGCTGCCTTCAAATGGTGGGAGGCCTGTGAGAGCATCATGGCAGTCGGTGTTGCACCACTTTCATGGCATGAGTTCTCCATTCTCTCCGTAGAGAATTTTGTGCCACCGACCTATAGGGAGGAACTGTGTAGGTAATTTAAGCAGTTACACCATGAGGGTATGCCTGTGACCCAGTATGAGATAAAGGTTCTTAGAGTTGGCACATCACGCATTTTGGTTGGTCCCCACAGAAAGGTAGAGGATTAGGAGGTTCATTGATGGCCTCAACTATGGACTGCGCATTGTTATGACTCGAGAAAATATGTCAGGTGTTATGTTCGATGAGATTGTTCATATTGACCAGAGGCTAGATCTGGTTCTTAGTTAGGATCATGAGGAGATGGAGGCTAAGAGGCCTCGTGGTTCGGGTGGCTTCAGCGGTGTTTCTTTTGGGGTTCGGTCCCACCACAGCAAGGGTCATCCTTATATACCCACTCAGATGGCTCGTCCAGTTCGTGGTGCATCATCTATCCATGGTTCATACAGTGCTTCTCAGGACAGTCATCTCTTAGTGCACTCCTAGATCTGAGTTTATCTTGTGCTCTTTCAGTTCAGGGTTCATCTACACTAGGTTTCTCTGGTAGTTATTCTGGTTCTCGAGGTCCACTTCAATACTTGTCGCCATGGTCAGAGTGGGATTGTTTTGAGTGTGGAGAGTTTGTTCATATGAAGAGACATTGTCCCCGCTTTTTGGGAGGTGCAGTTCAGCATAAAAGTCAGGATGCAACTTTCGCACTATTTACTTCACCACCCATGCATCCAGCTCGGGATGTGCCTCAGGAATCTAGAGGTTACCTTAGAGGGGAAGGTTGATCACGTGGTAGTCATGATAGATTCTATGTTATTCCTGCCAGGCTAGAGGCTGTTTCTTCAAACACAGTGATCACAGATATTTTTTTAGTATGCCACAGGGATGCTTCTATATTTTTTAACCCTGGTTCCACTTATTCGTATGTATCATCATATTTTGCTCATTATTTAGATATACCCCGTGAGTGCTTAGTTTCACATGTTCATGTATTTATGCCGGTGGGCTATATTATTGTTATGGACTGTGTAAATCGATCGTGTGTAGTGACCATTGAGGGATTGGATATTAGAGGTTATCTCTTATTTCTTATTATGGTCGATTTCGACGTGATTTTAGGCATGGGTTGGTGTTTCCATGTCATGCTACTATGGATTTTCATGCTAAGAATGTGACGTTGGTGATGCCGGGGTCGCCAAGGATCGAGTGGAGAGGTTCTCTAGATTATGTTCCCAGCAAGGTGATTTCATATTTGAAGTCCCAACATATGGTTGGGAAGGGGTGACTGCCATATTTGGCCTTTGTGAGGGATATTTATGTTGATACTCCTACTATTGATTCTATTTTGGTAGTATAAGACTTTCCGGATGTGTTTCCTGTAGACATGTCGGGTATGCCACCCGATAGGGACATTGACTTTGGTGTTGACTTGGTGTCGGGCACTCATCCCATTTTTATTCCTCTGTATCGTATGGCGCTAGGAGAGTTGAAGAAGTTGAAAAAATAGCTTCAAGATCTTCTTGATAAGGTATTTATTAGGCCTAGTGTATCTCCTTGGGGTGCACCGGTTCTGTAAACAAGAAGGATGGTACTATGAGGATGTACATGGACTATAGGCGGTTGAATAAAGTTACAATCAAGAACAAGTATCCTTTGCCACGCATTGATGATTTATTTGACCACCTTCAGGGAGAGAGGGTGTTCTCTAAGATTGATTTAAGGTCTGGGTATCACTGGTTTAGGATTCGGTACTCGGATATTCTGAAGACGGCATTCAGGACCCGCTATGGTCATTGTGAGTTCCTTGTGATGTATTTTGGGCTGATCAACGCCCCAGCAGCATTCATGCATCAGATGAACAGTGTATTTCAGCCACATCTTTATTTGTTTATCATAGTATTCATTGATGATATCATGGTGCACTCACGTATCCAGGAGGAGCATGTACATCATTTGAGGATTGTACTTCAGAGGTTTAGAGAGGAGAAGTTTTATGCCCAGTTCTCCAAGTGTGCGTTTTGGCTTAGTTTGGTGGTGTTCTTGGGGCACGTAGTGTCTAAGGGGATTAAGATAGATCCAAAGAAGATAAAGGTGGTTCAGAGTTGGCCAGATCGTCTTCAGCTACTAAGATTCGAAGTTTTCTCGGCTTGGCCGGATATTATCAATGCTTTGTATAGGGTTTCTTGTTAGTTGTAGCGCTTTTGACCAGATTGAACCAAAAAAGGTGCTCCATTTAGGTGGTCGGATGAGTGTGATAAGAGCTTTCAGAAGCTCAAGACTGCCTTGACCACAGCTCCAGCTTAAGTTCTTTCATCTTCTGGCTCTTATACAGTGTATTATGATGCTTCTCGAATTGGTATCGGGTGTGTCTTCATGCAGAAGGGTAGAGTAATTGCTTATCCTTCATGCCAGTTGAAGACTCATGAGAAGAACTACCTTGTTCATGATTTGGAGTTGGCAGCCATTGTTCATGCATTGAAGGTTTTGGGACATTATCTCCATGGTGTGTCTTGTGAGGTATTTATGGATCATCAGAGTCTCCAGCAGTTTTTCAAATAAAAGGATCTGAGTTTGAGGCAGCGGAGATGGTTGGAGCTGCTAAAGGAATATGATATCACCATTTTATATCATCTCGGGAAGGCCAATATGGTGGCCGATGCCTTGAGTAGAAAGGCGGTGAGTATGGGTAGCCTTACATTTATTCATGCTGGTGGGAGACTGCTTGCAGTAGATGTTCAGGCCTTGGCCAATCAGTTCATGAGATTACATGTTTCAGAGCCCAGTCGGGTTCTAGCTTGCGTGGTTTCTCGGTCTTCCTTATATTATCACATCAGAGAGCACTAGTATGATGATCCCCACTTACTTGTCCTCAAGGACACGGTTCAACATGGTGATGCCAAGGAGGTTACTATTGGGGAAGATGGGGTGATAAAGGGTCGGATCTGTGTACCCAATGTAGATGGGTTGCGTGAGTTGATTCTTGAGGACGCCCATAGTTCATGGTATTACATTAATCCGTGTGCCGAAAAGATGTATCAGGACTTGAGGCAGCACTATTGATGGAGGAGGATGAAGAAAGACATAGTGGGGTTTTTATCTTCGTGCCTAAATTGTCAAAGGTGAGTACGAGCATCAGAGACTGAGCGGATTGCTTTAGAGGATTAAGATTTGGGAGTGGAAATAGGAGCATATCACCATGATTTTGTAGTTTTTCTCTCACGGACTTCGAGGAAGTTTGATGTTATTTGGGTGATAGTGGATTGGTTGACCAAGTCCGCGCATTTCATTCCAGTTGGAATTACTTATTCTTCGGAGCAGTTGGTTGAGATCTACATCCGCAAGATTGTTTTCCTTCACGGTGTGTTGGTTTCCATCATTTCAGATCGGGGCACATAGTGTAAATCGCAGTTTTGCAGAGCAGTGCAGTGAAAGTTGGCTACAAATTGAGTTGAGTACAACATTCCACCCTCAGATGAACGGATAGTCCGAGTGCACTATTCAGATATTGGAGGATATGCTACGCACTTGTGTCATAGATTTTGGGGGTTATTGGGATCAGCTTCTACCGCTTGCAAAGTCAGCTACCAATCGAGGATTCAGATGGCTCTGTATGGGGCTTTGTATGGGAGACGGTTTCAGTCTCCGATAGAATGGTTTGATCCCGGTGAGGCTAGGATGTTGGGTACTGACTTGGTTTAGGATGCTTTGGACAAGTTAAGTTGATTCAAGATCTTTTTCGTATGGCGTAGTCTAGACAGAAGAGTTACGCCGATCGGAAGTTTCGTGATGTTTCTCACATGGTTAGGGAGAAGGTACTGCTCAAAGTTTCACACATGAAGGGTGTTATGAGGTTCGGGAAGAAGGGAAATCCATAGATCAAGGCTTTCAAGGACTCCTGAGTTAGTGATTTGTCACCAGGCAGTGAGCCCTCCGTATATTGGGCCTCTTGAGGTTCTTGAGAGGGTTGGAGAAGTGGCTTATAAGCTTGCACTGACTCCTAATCTATCGAGCGTTCATCTAGTGTTTCATATTTCCACGCTCCAGAAGTATGTCAGCAATTTGTCTCATGTTTTGAACTTCAGCACAGTTCAGTTTGATGGTGATTTAACTTATGATGTGGAACTGGTGGCCATTTTGGATTGGCAGGTTCGAAAGTTGTTGTCAAAGGACATAGCTTTAGTGAAGGTGCAGTGGAGAGGCCATCCAATCGAAGAGGCTACTTGGGAGATCGGGCGGGAGATGCGGAGTAGATATCCACGCCTATCTGAAACTCCAGGTATGATTCTAGATCCATTCGAGGACGAACATTTATTTAGGAGGGGGAGGATGTAATGACCCGGCTGGTCATTTTGAGTGTTGTAGCCCCGTTCCTTCATTTACTTCTTATTCTATACTAAATTGTTGATATGTGACTTGCTGGGGTAGTTGGTTTGGTTCCGGGGATGTTTCGGAATGAATTGGGACACTTAGTTTCAACGTTTGAAGCTTAAGTTGAAAGAGTTGATCGTATGTTGACTTATGTGTAAACGACTCCCTAATTGTGTTTTGACACTTCTGATAGCTTCGTAGGGTGATTTTGAACTTAGATCCAGATGGTGATTTGGAGGTCTATAGGTGATTTTGGCTTAAAATGGCAAAACTTGGAAAATTTGAAGTTTGGGAGTTGAGAAGTTTGACCGATAGTTCACATTGTGTTTACCGGGTTAGTATTTTGGTTCCTTAAGTTGGAATAAGTTTGTTGTGTCATTTATGACTTATCTGCAAAATTTGAGGTTAATCGGAGTTGATATGATAGTTTTCGGCATTGATTGTAGAAGTTGGAATTTGTTAGTTTTTATTAGGCTTGAATTGGGGTGCGATTCGCGTTTTTGATGTTGTTTGATGTGATTTGAGGCCTTGACTTGCATCGGCGCTTCTTTTTTTCGAATTTTATAACCCGACCCCATTTCATTTTATTTAGCCATAGGGGTCATTTTTTAAGGGTTATCTGATATTTTAGAGGGAGGAGATAGCTATTCTAAAGAGAAAAAGGGGAGGATTCAAGGATTTCACTACTCAACTTGGATAAAGCCTTAGAATTTCATCAAGAGGAACTTTCTAGGGTATCTAAAAGGTTATAATTTCTTCACCCATTTCTCCAATTTCGAATTTTGAGTTAGTTATGGGTGATGAGAGTATACATATCACATGCATGAGCTAATAGGGATTGTGGGGAACTTGTTGGACAATCTTGGGTGGTTTTGTTGTTGAATTGGTTTAGGAAAGGTTGGGTTGTTATTGTAGCATCTCTTGACATACGAATACCTCTAATCGTGCTTGTAATTCTCCCCTCTTCTATAGATTGGCATCGTTAGGAGTGTCAGGACGTTATTGTTACACCACAGAAGGCTCTTTCGAGGTATGAAGGCTAAACTCTTCTGCTAGTATCGCAATTCCCGTATTCTTACAAAACTCCATCGTGTGTAGTTCGAACTTGAAACACTATTGAGGTGGGATATTCAAGCTAGTAAATTGATTCTCAAATTGCATAACGTGTCCAACCCCTTATGTGTTAAGGATTTTCTTTTTTGGCTTAATTATGTTATACCCCTTTTGGGAAGGAAATTTTGTATGAAATCAACGTGATCAAATTCTTATTTCTCATATTGTGAAATCATATGAACTTATACTTGTTAAGGCCGAAGGTGCCAAATGGTTGATTTGAAAATAAATCTTTTGTGCACTATTATCATTTTTGGAATCCGAAGTGTGGCATTGTGATTACACCTCCACCTGCGCACATTGGGGCAAAACGGCATGGGCGCTTTGTGCAGAGATTGTGGTATTGTGATTACACCTCCACCCGCATGCATTGGAGTGAGGCGGCAAGGCTGCTTTGTGTAGATATTGTGGTATTGTGATTACACCTCCACCCGCACACATTGGAGTGAGGCGGCAGGGCTGCTTTGTGTAGAGATTATGGCACTGTGGTAGAGATCATATAGATGATTCCCATCATGAAATTTATAAATGTTATTGAAAGCTTTAAATTAATTTGCTATGGTTTTTAATTGATATTTAAGCTCTTTTATTGCTTCCATTATTCGTCATATTCATGTTGCACTTCAATCCTTGAAGGGAGTGTTTGGTTTTCATACTAGTACTATTCGACATGTACTAATGACCTTTTTGACAGGGGCACTGCATCTTTAATGGATGCAGGTGGTTCCACGGTAGGCGGCTTTGATCAATGATAGCGGTGCACCCTCTTCCCAGCTGACTTGGTGAGCCCAACTTCATTTTGTGGTCGTATATCTTTTTCTCCTTATCCATTTAGTTTTGAGGTATAGCCAGAGCCTTGTTGTCGGCACTATCATTGTACTCCTTTGTATATATTATAGACTTTGTAGACATAGTGTGGGTAGTATGTTGGTATTGGGAAGGTCAAATTAGTGATGTTGTATTTGAACCACATGTTCCACTTCAAACCATGAAAGTTTTTGTATTTTGAAACTTAAAAATGTTGTGACAAATGAAAATGAATTGATGTTGTTTACATGATCCTCCTTACTGTCTAACTAATGAAATGTATCTTCTCTTTATTCATGGGAGAGTTAGGATAGAAGGCATTGTACAGGCTTGCTTGCCCCGGTTATCTCAGTTGAGCGCCAGTCACGTTCCCTGAGGTCAGGGCATGACAGTGGCATATTTAATTGAGGTCCCGGGGGCCCTCGGGTGGATTTCGGAGGGTTAACGGATCCGATTTTGGACTTAAGAAATGGCTGATGAGTTCAGGACCGGTGTGATCGCACCTGCGAAGGTCTTGGTTGTCGGTGCGACACTGCAGGTGTGTGGATGGAACTACATAAAGGATTTGGGTGAGCTGGCGGAGTTACGGAGGTGCGATCAGATTTTCGCACATGTGAGTTCGCAGATGCGGAAGGAGGATCGCAAAAGCGAGAAGGTGTTGGTAAGGTAGGTCCGCATAAGCAAAATTTTCTCGCAGGAGCACACCCGCGGGTACAGAACTTGGAGCTTAGGTGTGGACATTGTGGATATAAGTGACGTCTGTAGAAGCTGGATTGATATCGCACAAGCAACTCCACAGGTGTGGAGTCTTGGCCCGCAGGTGCGAAAGCACTAGGCAGAATATAGGTGGAAGGGTTCCGAGGTTTTTATCATTTTTGGACTTTGCAAGCTCGGATTAAGGCGATCTTTGAGAGGGGTGCCATGTGATTTCTTGAGGTAAGTCACTTTTGATCATATTTATGCAATAATATTGATTACCCATCAAATTTCCCACCTAATTTGTGTGTTTTACGGTGTAATTTTGGAAGTTTTGGGCTAGGGATTGAAGAACGAAATTTGGGTATTTGAGTAACGATTTGGTTTTGGAATTTGGTAAATTTGGTATGGTTGGACTCGTGGTTGAATGGGTGTTCTCATATTGTAACTTTTATCTAATTTTGAGATGTGGGCCCGGGGTTGACTTTTTGAGTTGACTTTTTGACTTTTGATTAAGAACTTATCATTTTCATATGGAATTGATCCCTATAGCTTGAGTTGATTGTATTGAATTATTTGTGGCTATATTCAAGGCATTCGGAGGATAATTCGCGAGGCAAGGGCTTATTGGAGTAGAGATTTGCACGGTTCGAGGTAAGTAACACTTTTAAACATGGTTTTGAGGGTATGAATCTGTAATGACCCGGCCGGTCGTTTCGTGAGATTAGCCTCGTGTTCCCCACTTCTTCTTTATCATATATTGCTTAGATTTTTTATGTTGTGTTGGGTCGGATGATTTGAGTTCGGAGTGTTCGTGGTGAGAACAGAGACACTTAGCCTCTTGAAGTGGCCTTTTAGTTGAAAAGTCAAACTGAGATTTGACTTATTGGTAAATAACCTCATAATATGGATTTTATGGTTCGGATAGCTTCTTTAGGTGATTTGGGACTTAGGAGTGTGTTCGGAATGAAGTTTTGATGTCCGGTGTAGAATTAGGCTTGAATTGCGAAAGTTAGTTTTTGCCGATTTTCGGTCGGTAGTGGAAAATAGGTTATCGGAGTCGGAATGGAATTTCGACAGTTGGAGCAGGCTCGTAATGTCATTTTGGGTATGTGTGCAAATTTTCAGGTCAATCGGATGTGTTTTGGTTGGGTTCGGCATCATTGGCAAAATGTAGTAGTTTCAAAGTTCATAGGCTCGAATTTGATGTGATTTTTGTAATTTCGTGTTGTTTTTGGTGTTTCGAAGACTCGACTGGGTTTGAATTATGCTATGGGGTGTGTTGGTATGTCTGGTTGGGTCCCCGAGGGGCTCGGGATTGAATTTGGATGGTTGGCGGAGGTTTGAACTTGGAAAATTTACAGCAAATAGCTGCTGGAGTTAAGCTGCTGGTGTGGCCGCACCTGCAGATGGGAAGCCGTAGGTGCGAAGGTCCAGGCGCAGGTGCGAAAAGAGGCTAGGCAGGAGGAGTCCGTAGGTGCGAAGATTTGGCCGCACCTACGAAGCCGCAGGTGCGAGAATTGGACTGCTAGTGGGTTTTCGCAGGTGTGCACCTGGACCGCAGGTGCGGTTCCACATGTACGAGGAAAGGTCCACATGTGCGGATTAACTGGGCAGAACAGTATAAAAGAATGCCTCCACAAAATTTTGGTTATTCTTCCATTGTTGCATGCGGGTGGAGCTTAATTGAGAGCAAATTGAAGAAGGTCTTTGAGGGTCTTCAGTAGAGGTAAGTTCCCCGACTATAGACCTCATTTATATGCTATTGTGTTTCGGATTGGGCTTGTAATTTGAAGAATTAAAGTGGAAAAAAGTTGGGAAAAATGGGGAGGAAGATTGGAAATTCTTTTGGTGACTTGAGTTGGCAATTATGGTCTGATTGTGGAGTTTTTGGTATGTATAGAATCGTGGGAGGATGAGGATTCTAGTGATGTAAATTTTATTGAATTTTGAGACATAGGCCCGGGGCTCGGGTTTGGCCAAATTTCGAGAATTGTGTTAAAAATTTATATCTTTCGATTGGGTTTTGTTCCGTTAGCGTGTATTGATGATGTTAATTTGATTTTGGTTAGATTCGGAGCCTTTGGGAGCCGATTCGAGGGGAAAGCGCATCACTAAGTAGCTTTTGGGCTGTTTTGAGGTAAGTAACGATTGTAACTCTAAACCTGAGGGTATGACACCCCGTTATTTGATATTGTTGATAAATGAGGTGACGCACACGCTAGGTGACAAGCGTGGGGGCGTGCACCGATAGGGATTGTGACTTGGTCCGTCCTGTAGCGACTATTAAGCCGCGTATTCTATTTGAAACCTTACGACATCCTGTCTTTCAGAAGTTTATACTTTTATATGGGTTGTGAGCCATGATCGGGGCCTTGTGCCGACCTGTTTAGACCCTCAGGGGGTACTTTTACACTATTCTACCACTATCCTGTTAGTAAATTGTAAACTCAGTCATGTTTCCTACTTGCTGTTATTTTCACTGTTATCACACTGCTTTGAAAACTCTGAAAAGTATTTAAGGATGAGCCCCATGAGTTGAGATAAATTGCCCAAGAGGCTTGTGAGGGTGACTGAGTCAGGCCGAGAGCCGAGTATGTGAGGATAGCTATGGATCGGGTTGCATGCCGCAGCAGTATATATGTATTAGGCCGAGCGCCGGGTATGTGAGGATAGTTATGGGACGGGTTGCATGCCGCAGCAATATATGTGTTATATATTATATGTGGGTCAGGCTCACGCCGCAGCAATATAGATTATATATATATGGATCGGGTTGCACCCCGCAGCAATAAATGTTATATATATGGATCGGGTTGCACGCTGCAGCAGATATAGCGCTTGGGCTGAAGGAGTCACTCTAGGAGTCTGTACACCCTCAGTGAGCGCAGTCGATTATTATATGGATCGGGTTGCACGCCGCAGCAGTATAAATATATATATGTATGTATAAATGTAGTGGAGTGGGCTGCCCGTCGCAGCAGTTGTGTGTGTCCATGGTACTTAATGAGTACGAGTGTTAAGAGAGATAATGAGATACTGATAGTGGAGTCACGAGCGATTGAGAGGCTTGCCCGAGAAGATTTATTGTGAGTGATATTGTACCCGAAGGGCTTATATTCTATAAAAATGTTGTTTTCACTCTTCTTTGCACTGAGCCTCTAATAATAAATGTTGGACAAAAGTTTTCATACGATATTTTTAAATGAAAACTGGGGTTTTATGAAATATTTGGAATTGTAGATTTTTGACTTGATTTGCTCATTTCCATTGTTATTCATTATATGGATTTATATGATTTAAATGGCTCGTCACTACACTTAAGTTTTTAGTTACATTGATTACTTACTGATTTGGCGTACTCACGTTACTCCCTGCACCTCTGTGTGTAGATCCAGGTACCGGACCATCTCGCTAGTTGATTTCCGAACGAGCTTGGAGTTGTCCGAGGATTGAGGTAGCTGCTCAGCATCCCCAACTCACCTCCTTTCCTTCCCTCAGATTATAGTTTCTTTTGGTCTTTTGTACCTCAGACTTTATTGTAGCAAGTTACTGTTGTACATTGTATTTTCAGTCTTAGATGCTCATGATAGTTGACTCTAGGTTTTTGGGAAGTATGTATTTGTTTATCTCTTTCTGATATTTTTTTTAAAATCTGCTAAATTTTTGGTGAAATTATGGGATATATTGATAATCAGAAATGGTTGGCTAGCCTAGTTCCATGATAGGCGCCATCACGGCCGGCTTAGGATTTTGGGTCGTGACAAGTTGGTATTAGAGCCTAGGTTACATAGGACTCAACGGTCATGATCAGGTTTAGTTGAGTCTTGCGGATCGGTACGGAGACGTCTGTACTTATCTTCGAGAGGCTACAGAACCCTTAGGAACAATCTCATTTTTTTCTTGAATTCTGTCGTGCCATTTGATTGATTATGGAAATCTAAACTTTTGTTGTTTCATTCTCTCACAGATGGTGAGGACTCGCACCACCGATCAGGGCGATCAGCCACCGCCTAGAGCAGCGAGGGGTCGAGGGCGTGGTAGAGGTAGGGGCCAGCCCGTGCAACAACCAGGGCAGTATCAGTTCATCCCCCTACTATTCAGTATTAGGTTCCCGCCACAGATACTCGAGCGGGACAGGCTCAGGCACCGGCAGTGCCTATTGTTATCCCAGGTCTTCAGGAGACCTTGGCCCAGATCTTGAAGGTGTGTACCACCCTTTTTCAGGCAGTTGCCGCTACTTCTCAGGCGGGGAAGGCAGTCAGATTCCAGTTTCCCGGACACCTGAGCAGGCTACTCAGGGCCAGCAGACACCGAGGGCGATTCCAGCCCAGCCGGTTGCTCCAGTTTAGGACTTCGTGGTCCCAGCTATTCCAGATGATGAGCAAGGTATGCTGGAGAGGATTAGTAGACTACAGCCTCCGACATTTAGTAGTGCTGAGGGTGAGGATGCCTAGGGTTTTCTAGATAAGTGCCAGAGGATGCTGCGTACTGCTGGGATTTTGGAGACCAGTTGGGTCTCATTTCCTACTTTTCAATTCTCTAGTGCTGCATTCACTTGGTGGGAGTCTTTTGAGAGGCGTAGGCCTGTTGGTTCAGCACCCCTTACCTGGCAGGAGTTCTACACTATCTTCTTGGAGAAGCATGTACCCCAGTCTCACCGGGAGTAGCAGCGCAGGCATTTTGAGCAGCTGCGTCATGGGGAGCTATCAGTGACGCAGTATGAGATGCGGTTTTCGGAGTTGGCTCGTCATGCCACCGAGTTGGTCCCTACTGAAAGGGAGAGGATTAGGAGGTTTATAGATGGCCTTACTTATCAGCGTCGCCTTTTCATGACCCTGGAGAGAGTATCAGATGCTACATTCGAGCAGGTTGTTGATATTGCTCGAGATATTGAGTCGGTTCGTCGCCAGGAGCAGGTAGAGAGGGAGACCAAGAGGCCTCGTGGATCGGGTGGTTCTAATAGTGCTCCTTCTAGGAGGAAGTTTTCGCATGGCAGGAGTCGTTCATTCAGGCCTCTTTGGTCAGGCTGCCCAGCCTATAGTGGTTCATCTTCAGAGCATGGTCCCTGCGGTATTCAACCAGGCCTTTTTTCATTCGGTACCCTTCCAGCCTAGAGTACAGCTTGAGCACCATCAGCTTATGGTTCTTCTATGCATGGTTCTCCTAGTGACCATTCTGGTGCCAGGGGTTCATTTCAGTCCCAGTCTCCAGCTCCAGGGAGCTGTTATGAGTGTGGAGAGTTCGGGAATATGAGGAGGAAGTGTCCTCATCTTCTTGGAGGTCCATCTCAACTGAGGGGCCAACCTTCGACTTCAGCTCCAGTTACTTCACCACCCACCCAAGTAGCCAAGGGTGGTAGTCAGTCAGCTAGAGGCCACCCTAGAGGGGGAGGTCGAGCAGGTAGAGGTCAGGCCCGTATGTATGCCTTTCCAACCATGCCAGATGTTATGGCCTCTGATGCAGTGATCGCAGGTATTGTCTTAGTCTGTTGCCGAGATGCGTTGGCTTTATTTCACCCTGGTTCTACGTATTTCTATGTTTCTTCATATTTTGCCCATTTTTTGGATATGCCCCGTGAGTATTTAGTTACATCTGTTCATGTGTCGACTCCGGTGGGCAATACTGTTATTGTGGACCGTGTGTATCAGTCGTGTGTGATATCTATTGGGGGTCTGGAGAGCCGAGTGGACCTACTGTTACTCAGCATGGTCGATTTTGATGTGATATTGGGCATGGACTGGTTATCTCCATGTCATGTCATTCTTAATTGTCACGCTAAGATCGTGACCTTAGCTATGCCGGGATGTCTGAGGGTTGAGTGGAGAGGTTCTTCTTATTATGTGCCTAGCAGGGTAATTTCCTACCTGAAGGGCGTATGGTTGAGAAGGGGTGTTTATTGTATCTGAATTTTGTGAGGGATGTTAGTGGTCAGACTCCCGCTATTGATTCGGTTCCTGTGGTCCGTAACTTTTCGGACGTGTTTCCTGCAGACCTTCCAGGCATGCCACCTGACAGGGACATTGATTTTGGTATTGACCTGGTGCCAGGCACTCAGCCTATTTCTATTCCACCTTATCGTATAGCACCAGCAGAGCTAAAAGAATTAAAGGAGCAGATTCAAAAAACTCCTGGATAAGGGGTTCATTCGGCCTAGTGTGTCACCTTGGGGTGTAACGGTGTTGTTTGTAAAGAAGAAGGATGTTCTATGCGTATGTGTATTGATTATCGGCAGCTGAACAGAGTTACGATGAAGAACCGGTATCCCTTGCCTCGTATAGATGACTTGTTTGATCAGTTGCAGGGTACCAGAGTATTTTCTAAGATTGACTTGCGTTTCGTCAATCATCAGTTGAAGATTCGGGGGAAATACATCCCGAAGACTACTTTCAGGACTAGATATGGTCATTGTGAGTTTCTGGTTATGTCATTCGGGCTGACCAATGCCCCAGCAGCCTTTATGCACTTGATGCACAGTGTATTCCGGCCTTATCTGGATTCTTTCATCATCGTGTTCATTTACGATATCATGGTGTATTCCCGATCTCGGGAAGATCATGAGCAGCATTTGAGAGTTGCGCTTCAGACCTTGAGAGAGAAGAGATTGTATGCAAAAATTTTGAAGTGTGAGTTCTAGATTGATTCAGTAGAATTCTTGGGGCACGTGGTGTCCTGTGAAGGTATTTAGGTTGATCCGAAGAAGGTAGAGGCAGTGCAGAGTTGGCCTAGACCATCATCAGCTACTGAGATTTGCAGCTTCCTTGGTTTGGCAGGGTACTACCACCATTTCATAGAGGGAGTTTCATCTATTGCAGCACCTATGAACAGACTGACCCAGAAGGGTGCTCAGTTCAGGTGGACTGAGGAGTGTGAGGAGAGCTTTCAGAAGCTCAAGTCAGCTTTGACTACAGCTCCGGTATTGATTTTTCCTACGGGTTCAGGTTCTTATACAATTTATTATGATGCCTCGAGAGTTGGCCTTGGAGCGGTTTTGATGCAGTACGGTAGGGTGATTGCCTACGCGTCCAAACAGTTAAAGGTGCACAAGAAGAATTATCCAGTGCACTATTTTGAGCTAGCAGCCATTGTTCACGCCTTGAAGATTTGGCGTCATTATTTGTATAGAGTGCATTGTGAGATTTTCACAGATCACCGCAATTTGCAGCATCTGCTTAAGTAGAAGGATCTGAATTTGCGTCAGAGGAGGTGGTTGGAGCTTCTCAAGGATTATGACCTCACTATCTTATATCATCCGGGGAAGGCCAATGTAGTGGCCGATGCCCTGAGTCACTGAGCGAAGAGTTTGGGAAGTTTAGCCTACCTTCCAGTAGCAGAGCGACCTATAGCACTTGATGTTCAGGCTTTAGCAGGTCAGCTGGTGAGATTGGATCTATTAGAGCCTCCGCGGGTATTGGCTTGTGTAGCCTCCAGGTCTTCTATTTATAATCATATTAGAGCACGCTAGTATGATGATCCACATCTTCTTTTTCTTCAGGACAGGGTCCGTCGTGGTGATGCCAGGGATGTGGTTATTTATGATGATGGGGTCATGAGGATGCAGGGCCGGATTTGCGTGCCCAATGTGGATGGGCTTCGAGATTTGATTCTAGCTGAGGCCCATAGTTCGCGGTATTCCATCTATCCGGGTGCCGCGAAGAAGTATCAGGATTTGAGACAGCATTATTGGTGGAGGCAGATGAAGAGAGATATTGTTGAGTTTGTGGCTCGGTGTCTCAACTATCAACAGGTCAAGTATGAGCACCAGAGGCCTGGTGGATTGCTTTAGATATTTGATATTCCGGAGTGGAAGTGGGAGCGAATCACTATGGACTTCGTAGTTGGACTCCCATGGACTTCGAGGAGGTTTGATGCTATATGGGTTATTATGGATCGGTTGACCAAGTCGGCGCACTTCATTCCTGTTGGTATTACTTATTCTTCGGAGTGGTTAGCTGAGATTTATATCAGGGAGATTTTCCGATTGCATGGGGTTTCAGTTCTATCATTTCTGATGGAGGTACTCAGTTCACATCTCAGTTTTGGAGAGTCGTACAGAGAGAGATAGTTACTCAGGTCGAGTTGAGCACAGCGTTTCATCCTCAGACCGACGGGCAGTCGGAGCGTACTATTCATATTTTGGAGGATATGTTGTGCGCATGTGTCATTGATTTTGGGGGTTCATGGGACCAATTTCTGCCACTCGCGGAGTTTGCATATAATAATAGTTATCAGTCGAGTATCCAGATGGCTCCATATGAGGCTTTATATGGTAAGAGGCGCAGATCTCCGGTTGGTTGGTTTGAGCCGTGCGAGGCTAGGCTATTGGGCACAGACTTGATTCAGGATGCATTGGGTAAGGCGAAGTTGATTCAGGAATGGCTTCGCACGGTGCAGTCTAGGCAGAAGAGCTATGCGGACCGGAAGGTCCGGGATGTGTATTTCATGGTTAGGGATAAGGTGTTGCTGAAGGTGTCACCCATGAAGGGTGTTATGCAGTTCAGGAAGAAGGGAAAGCTGAGTCCTAGGTTCATTGGGCCATTCGAGGTGCTTCAGAGGATTGGGGAGGTGGGTTATAGACTTGCCTTGCCTCCCAGCTTGTCGAGTATTCATCCGGTTTTCCATGTTTCGATGCTCCGGAAGTATGTTGGTGACCCGTCTCATGTTTTGGACTTCAGCACGGTTCAGCTAGGGGGTGATATGTCATATGAGGTAGAGACAGTGGCTATTTTGGGTCGTCTGGTCGGAAAGTTGAGGTCTAGGGATATAGCTTTAGTGAAGGTTCAGTGGAGAGGACAGCCAGTGGAGGATGCCACCTGGGAGACCGAGTGGGAGATACGGGACAGATATCCTCACTTATTCGAGACTCCATGTATGTTTCTAGACCCGTTCGAGGATGAACATTTGTTTAAGAGGGGGAGGATGTTCGGCCAGTCATTTCGTGAGATTAGCCCCGTTTTCCCCATTTCTGCTTTATCATATATTTCTTAGCCTATTTATGTTGTGTTGGGTCATCTGGTTTGAGTTCGGAGTGGTCGTGGTGAGAACAGAGGCACTTAGCCTCTTGAAGTGGCCTTATAATTGAAAAGTCAAATTGAGAGTTGACTTATCGGTAAACAACCTTGGAATGCAGATTTTATGATTCGGATAGCTTCGTTAGGTGATTTGGGACTTAGTATTCTGTTAGGAATGATGTCTTGATGTCCGGTGTAGAATTAGGCTTGAATTGGCGAAAGTTAGTTTTTGCCGATTTCTGATCGGCAGTGGAAAAAATGCTATCGATGTTGGAATGGAATTTCGATAGTTGGAGCAGGTTCGTAATGTCATTTTGGGTATGTGTTCAAATTTTCAGGTCAATCAGATGTGTTTTGGTTGGGTTCGGCATCATTGGCGAAATTTAGAAGTTTCAAAGTTCATAGACTTGAATTTGATGTAATTTTGGTGTTTTCGTGTTGTTTTTGGTATTTCGAAGGCTCGACTAGGTTTGAATGATAATATGGGGTGTGTTGGTATGTTTGGTTGGGGCCCCGAGAGGCTCGGGATTGATTCGGATGGTTGGCGGAGGTTTGAACCTTGGAAATTTGTAGCAAACAGGTGCTGGTGTGGCCGCACCTGCGGATGGGCAGCCGCAGGTGCGAAGGTCCAGGCGCAGGTGCGGAAAGAGGCTAGGCAGGAGGAGTCTGCAGGTGCGAAGAGTTGGCTGCACCTGCGAAGCCGCAGGTACGAAAAAGGGACCGCAGGTGCAAGAATTGGATTGTTAGTGGGTTTTCGCAGGTGCGCACCTGGGACCGCAGATGCGGGTCCGCAAGTGAGAGGAAAGGTCCGCATGTGCGGATTAACTGGGCAGAACAGTATAAAAGAATGCCTCTGCGAAATTTTGGTTATTCTTCCATTGTTGCATGCGGGTGGAGCTTAATTGAGAGCAAATTGAAGAAGCTCTTCGAGGGTCTTTAGTGGAGGTAAGTTCCCGGACTATATAACTCGTTTCTATGCTATTTTGTTTCGGATTAGGCTTGGAATTTGAAGAATTAAAGTGGAAAAAGTTGGGGAAAATGAGGAGGAAGATTGGAATTTCTTTTGGTGATTTGAGTGGTCAATTATGGTCCGATTGTGGAGTTTTTGGTTTATATAGAATCGTGAGAGGATGAGGATTCTAGTTTTGTAAATTTTATCGAATTCCGAGACGTGGGCCCGGGGTTCGAGTTTGGCCGAATTTCAAGAATTGTGTTAAAAATTTATATCTTTCGATTGGGTTTGTTCCGTTAGCATGTATTGATGATGTTAATCTGATTTTGGTTAGATTCGGAGCTTTTGGGAGCTGATTCGAGGGGCAAGCGCATCGCGGAGTAGCTTCTGGGCTGTTTTGAGGTAAGTAACGATTGTAACTCTAAACCTGAGGGTATGACACCCCGTTATTTGATATTGTGTTGATAAATGAGGTGACGCACACGCTAGGTGACAAGCGTGGGGAGTGCACCGATAGGGATTGTGACTTGGTCCATCCCGTAGCGACTATTAAGCCGCGTATTCGATTTGAAACCTTACGACATCCTGTCTTTCAGAATTTTATAATTGTATAAGGGCTGTGAGCCATGATTGGGGCCTTGAGCCGACCGATTTTGACCCTTAGGCGTATTTTCCATGATTGGGGCCTTGTGCCGACCTGTTTAGACCCTCAGGGGGTACTTTTACACTATTCTACCACTATCCTGTTACTAAATTGTAAACTCGGTCATGTTTCCTACTTGCAGTTATTTTCACTGTTATCACACTGCTTTGAAAACTCTGAACAGTATTTGGGGCTGAGCCCCGTGAGTTGAGATAAATTGCCCAAGTGGCTTGTGAGGGTAACTGAGTCAGGCAGAGAGCTGAGTATGTGAGGATAGCTATGGATCGGGCTGCACGCCGCAGCAGTATATATGTGTTAGGCCGAGCGTCGGGTATGTGAGGATAGTTATGGTACGGGCTGCGCACGGCAGCAATATATGTGTTATATATTATATGTGGGTCGGGCTGCACGCCGCAGCAATATAGATTATGTATATATATATATGGATCGGGATGTACGCCGCAGCAATAAATGTTATATATATGGATCGGGTTGCACACTGCAGCAATATACATATTGGATCGGGCTGCACGCTGCAACAGACATAGCGGTTGAGCTGAAGGAACCTCTCCAGGAGTCTGTACACCCCAAGTGAGCGCAGCCGACTATTATATGGATCGGGTTGCACGCCACAGCAGTATAAATATATATATGTATGTATAAATAGAGTGGAGCGGTCTGCCTCCGTAGCAGTTGTGTGTGTCCATGGTACTTACTGAGTACGAGTGTTAACAGAGAGCATGAAATACTGATAGTGGAGTCACGAGCGACTGAGAGGCTTGCCCGAGAGGATTTATTGTGAGTGATATTGTGCCCGGGGGGCTTATATTCTATGAAAATGTTGTTTTCACTCTTCTTTACACTGAGACTCTGATAATAAATGTTGGACAAAAGTTTTCATACGAGATTTTTAAATGAAAATCGGGGTTTTATGAAATATTCGGAATTGTAGATTTCTGACTTGATTTTCTCATTCCACCGTTATTCATTATATGGATTTATATGATTTAAATGGCTCGTCACTACACTCAATTTTTTAGTTAAATTGATTACTTACTAATTTGGTGTACTCACGTTACTCCCTGCACCTCTGTGTGTAGATCCAGGTACCGGACCATCTCACTAGATGATTTCCGAACGAGCTTGGAGTTGTCCGAGGATTGAGGTAGCTGCTCAGCGTCCCCAACTCACCTCCTTTCCTTCCCTCAGATTATAGTTTGTTTTGGTCTTTTGTACCTCAGACTTTGTTGTAGCAAGTTACTGTTGTACATTGTATTTTTACTCTTAGATGCTCATGATAGTTGACTCTAGGTTTTGGGGAAGTGTGTATTTGTTTATCTCTTTCTGATACTTTTTTAAAATCTGCTAATGTTTTGGTGAAATTATGGGATATATTGATAATCAGAAATGGTTGGCTAGCCTAGTTCCATGATAGGAGCCATCACGGTCGGCTTAGGATTTGGGGTCGTGACAGAAACCCTGAAATTACGTGCTATGTGATTGGTGTTGAGATAACGCGCATGCTAGGTGATGGGCGTTGGGGTGTGCACTGTAGTAATTGTGATTCAGTTGATTCTATGGAACTGTGTAGTACTGTACTCTATGTGTTAGAGCACTTGAGTTGTGAATTATGTTAGGAAGCATGTTTAGGCTATGTAGTTGTGCTATTGGGACCCACAGTAGTCGTTCTTTGTTGTTGAGTTATTTGCTTAATTGCAGTTATGTACTCAATCGCATTCATCATTGCATGGGTTTCTTAGCATAAGTGTTATAAGCCCGAGAGACTAGAGAGATTGATGTTTGAGTGAGGTTGAGGTCCTGTTAGTGAGAGATGTTGATGGGATCAGGATGCATGCTGTAGTGGGTACTATTGACTCATGATGGGACTGAGTTGCACGCCGCAACAAGCATTATTGATTCAAGATGGGATCTGGTTGCGCGCTGCAATAGGATTTATCAGCGTTTGGGCAGGATCCGCCCCTCCGGAGTCTGACATACTGATACGCTCAAATTATACCTTAATAAATAGTGTAAAGCGTCGATATCACATATAATAACCCAACTAGGTTGGCGTCGAATCTCACAGAGAATAGGTGTGAAAATATTACTTGAGTAGTATGAAACTTAACTTAAATCGTAATTCTATTTCGTTAGCTAAAAAGAGTGTTGTAATTTAGTGAAATGAAGACAAGTATAATATTGTTAGATTGTAATTAATTTGATTAAAGAAACTAAGGTTGTGTCCCCTTCAATGGAATATAATGCTATCGGTATTAATATGATATAATTGTAATGGGAGGTCATTTGATGTGCAAATGATTTCTAAATGGCTACTCAATATTTTCCAATAGATAAGTAGTATTTCCTCTTTATGATCTTTTCAAATATAATAGAGTTGCAATTAAGAATAATCAATTTATGTCAAATAGACTCCACTTATTCCTAATAGATTCTGTTAAACAAGGTTTAAAGCCTTGAGTTTTTGATATTCACTTATACCAAACCCTAACCCACTTTTCCAAGTAAAGAAAGAGTAAAATGGCATTTGTTAATATTTGCAACCACCAACAATAAATGAAGAATGATAAGTAAATAAATATCAACCAACCATTATATTTTATATATATATATATATATATATATTAAATGGTAAACACTAACATCACACCTATTTGTCCACAACCTCTAGCCACTCATATTAAAATACAAAAATAGAACAATAATTAAAGTCATAATGCTTACAAAAGTGCAAGAATCATTCTTCTAATGCTTCCAAAATAATGAATGGGCAATGCCTTCAATTGTAGTCTCTTTTTCAGACAAGATGATCCACAAAAACCCTAGTAAATCTATTTATAGTGGGCTAAAAGTCAGAGCCAAAAATTGACAAAAATGTCCCTGCAAAGCAGTTATGCGACCGCATACTGGTCGCAGATCACGTATGTGGTCCGCATATCTTCAAATTAATCGCATAATCTTCAAGTTTTTGAACCCATTTCTTGGCTACATTTCAGTTATACGGTCCGCATAACCATTATGCGACGGCATATTCCTCCGCAGAATTACCTCTCAGCTTCATTGATCTCAGTTATGTGGTCCAGATAGGTGTTATACGACCGCATAATGGATCGCATTTTCACCTCTTCAGTTACAAAAACATCTGCTTCAATCTAGGATTGTTATGCGGTC
Organism: Nicotiana paniculata; assembly: GCA_005239505.1. NCBI lineage: Eukaryota > Viridiplantae > Streptophyta > Magnoliopsida > Solanales > Solanaceae > Nicotiana > Nicotiana paniculata. Next base: position 4,397 of record MDKI01069320.1, on the reverse strand, counting down.
CGCATATAATTTATGCGACCGCATAATTGCCTCATTTTTGCTCTTTTGTGGCTTTTTGACTTCTTTTCCGTGTGTTTGGGTCCTCAGGCCTCATGCACTGCAAAACATCAAAACTTCATAAGAATTGAATCAAAATGCATTGATAGATGATCTAAAGTCTATGTAATTGGTATCAAATATGCTGAAATTCTACGGCACATCAACACCCCCAACTTAAACTTTTGCTTGTCATCAAGAAACTAGAACAAAAATTATTCTATCGTAAACTCTTATGGAATTCACGAAACAGTAGTGACCGTGGATGGTTTTGATTGTCAGTTAACAAGCATGTAAATTCATTTATTTACCCTTCCTGGAAGACAATTATCACTTAACAAAGCGACTAATCATCTTGTGAACTTTGAGCCTCGACCAAACTGACAAAATGTTACTCTCAGCTAAGTGCACTTGTATTCTACTTTAAGAACCTAACTTCTGTTAAATCTTGCAATTCATGCGCGCTCACAACAAAGAAAATCCCCAACTCACACATATTTACCGGGGATATAATCAAACACTTTTTCACTCGGAATGAAAGCTACATGTTATAAGTATCAGTCCATATGTTTGCCCTTATTTTAATTTGTTGCTATCTCAGGAATGATTGGCTGTAGATCACCTAGGACTTTTCACAGGTTGTAATGTAGGCGTCGGGACGGGTTGGATGAATATATGGGAACGTAGTGGCTATACCCTCCTTGAACTCTACATATACTTTGCTTCTTTACGACATAGCATTTATTGACCTCGAGTTACCGACATCGAACCACCTCAAAGTGTTTCTTAAATTTCTACAGGACTCCACTTTTTCTTCTTTTTTTTAATAAAAGCATTTCTTTTCGGAGCTTGAGTTTATTCATATTTATATATATACAACTTTGAGGAACAGTGTCAATCTTTCTAATTTCCATTTGTACCGGCACCCCCAACTTAGGCTTTTAGCCTCATTCTTACTCATTCAAGGAGGGTTAGGTTCAAAAGAAGGAATTATTTCACAATGGGGTAAAGGTTTGTAATGTGGTAGCCAAAGAAAAGGTTAAAGGCTCAACGGGGGTAACTAGGGTAATTTATGTACCGGGAAGGTCAATTATTTTTGGTCAAAATTAGCTAGCAGTCACAAAGATATCCTAATATCATCTCAGCGTCCAACCATTAACCTGATATTTGCACAAAGAAACCAATCGGGCAAGTTCTAGACATCACAAGTTAAGCATAACATTATTTACACAAATTCTCACTCACCCACGATGCATGAAATGTTTGACTCAACATAGTTTCATCCCTCAAGTGAATGCAAGTCAACTCACAGCTTTTATCAAAGAGCGAGCCTCAAGTTCACAAGAATGACTAACCATAAAAACATTTTTTTATACACCAAAGAATAAAGGGTACAATTTATTCACAAAAATTTCCTTACATGATTGAAACTAGACAATCACACCAAACAAGTCAAAATGTTCCATGATACTGCCATGTTCTACTATTACACCCTTGGAAAATAACCCGGCGAAGAAAAACCAAGGGGAATTCATTACTAGCTACTAGTCTATGCTATTAAAGACAAAGGATTTATGCACAATTTTTCATAAAACTATTTACACAAAATATATCCACCCCACCCCCAATTTAAGATCATGCATTGTCCCCAATGCATAAAAATTGAAAAGCAAAGTTTAGGGGCTTCCTGGGTGCACTAAGCGCTTGGAGGGTCTGGAGCATGTTGGGCAGTTGTGGGATCAACTCCTGGATCTGTGGCACTAGCAAGCGGAGCCTCAGACTGTGTGGTAGTGGTCTCTAAGGGTGGAGCAGGAAGTTCCACCTGATGTGAGGCTGAAACAAGAGTTTGGGAGTTGCTGGACTCTCCCAGTGATGCATGTGGGGTCGCTGGATGTGCCTTGGCCACCATGTCAGCAAGTGAACGTGCAATTTCTCTCTGCTAGTCTGCCTCCTCTGCAACCTGAGCCTCTGTAGGAGCATCCTCTGTAGAATCAGCCACCTGATTACCCTTAGAATCCCGTTGACCCTCATTCTCCTCCACCAATGCATCCCTCATCTATTTCCTCATCAGCAGTCGCTCCATCATCAGATTCTCCTTTCGACTCTCCAGAATCCTCCTCTGAATGAGTGTCAATGTGGACAATGGAAGCTAGAGTTTTTGAAGTCTCGGCACCCTGTGCCTCCGGGGCTATCATTAGGTTTGAGAAGTCCAAATATAAGCCCGGAATGGAGGTGCCTGCACCCTGTTCACCCCCCCTCCGGAAGGAGGGAAGTCAAATCAAATTCCAAGTTCTGCAGCTTGTGCAGCTCTGCTTTCAGCTCACTAACATCTTTCCTGAGCTGTGGCATATCTCCAACCTCCCCTCGCTCGACCTTTTCAAGTCACACTTCAAAGTGCGTAATGCGATCTTCATATGATTTATGTTGTTGTTGAAGCGCATTCACTGAGGCTTGGATGGGTGCCAAGGCTTACCTAATGAGATTGGCGAGCTCCTTCGTCAGTCGGTCCACCTTGACGGTGGCATGCTGGGCTAGTAGACCCAACTTTGAGATAGCTGGCAGGGGAACAGGTGGTTGTGCACTGCTTGGCTGAGGAATGGTGGAGGAAGCAGTTGGAGCATCAGGAGCAGCAGGAGTGTCAGGCAGTGATGGGGGAGCAGGAGCATGTGCTGGTGAGTCTGACGAGTGAGGGAGTGAGGTCTCAAGCCCCATGTCTGTCTCCCTGTCTACTGTATCACTTATCCAAGTGATGTCAATACACTGGAGAGCTTTATCAAATCGATCATGCTTTGGGACAGGTGGAACGTTTACAGCTTTGCAAAGAGTTGTGATCAAACATGGGAAAGTAAGAGAGGTTTGCTTTTGGTTTTCCCTGATTCCTAGCTCCTTGAAGATAATGTGTCCCACATCAATCTTGATGCCCGACATGATGCATGCAATGATGAGGGCCTTTTCAATGTTGATGTATGTCTCATTCCTACTTGGCATCAGATGGGAGCAAACAAAGCTGATCCAATATCGGGCCTCCTAGGTGAGATCCTGTTTGTAAATCTTGTGACACGGGTCAATCCAGGATGGGGTCCCCTTTTCTATGATGGATGCGATCCAAGCACGCTCGTTATCTTTGCTGGTTACTTTTGCATCATATTCAGATGTGCCTGATGACCAGTCCTCAAAGAATAAATCATTGATGGAGCCTGCATCACAGAGAACCTGAAACCTTCGAACTAGAACGGAGTCCAGAAATATCCTATTCCGACTTTGCTCAACATTTCTTGAGGCAGCATATGAAGCATAGAACTCCCTCACAAGTGTTTCATTGTAGTCATCTAGGGCGTCCGTGAAGAATCCCTATTTCCTCTTTTGAATGTTTTCAATTATATGAGGATAGTTCTCCTTCAGACCATTCAGGCTCAACTGCTTCTCCTCAAGAATGTTTCTCTTATTTATCCCCTCTTTGTATAGGTTCCATGAGCCTGGGACCCTAAATCTCAAATCTTCCCCACTCTTTTGCCTTGCTTCATCTTGTAAGTCAACTGATGGCAAGATGTTAGTTTGTTCCCCCTCCTCTTTAGACTGGGAGGAGTGCTCCGATGTGTTGCGGGTGGTTTCCGGCTGTTGACGTTTAGACAGTTGTGTTTGTTGGCTTAGAGTAGCTCTTTTCTTTCCACGAGTAGGTGGTGATCGCATTGCAATAGCTTTCCTTGGTGCCATTTCTGCAATAAAATAGTGTGTAAGTGGTGGGCATATCATAAAAAGCATGTAGAGGAAAATTATCAGAGATAAACAAGTTATGCGATGGGTTTTCCGGTCGCAGATCCACTTTGTGGACCGCAGACTCATCGCATATTTGCACACCCCACACTGAAGGATTTATGCGATCATAAAAACCATCACAAAATTGGTTTTGCGACCGCAAAGAGATCGTATAATTGCACCCAAGAAATATTTTTATCTGACCCTGTTTGGGTAACTATGCGGCCCGCAAAACACTTTTGTGAGCGCATAATCTCTCGCATTGTTGCACTTAGACTAGGCTACCTAGAGTTTCTTTTGAGATGAGTTTGCGTCCGCAAACCAATTGTGCGTGCCGCAAAATTCATCTTCCTCAATGTTCAAGCCTCTCCCCGTAACAGCTCCTATCACTCTAAGGCAACAATTCACCCACAAATCTCCCACACAGGTTCCTACCGCACACGTTTGGGAACAACAACGAGATAAGGAGCTCAAGTAATGGACATTATGCAATGAATCCATGATGCGTGGCTAGAATTCATGATTTTAAGCATTATATGCCCTGCATTTTATGTGTTTTAATGATAAAATACACGTCGTATGTGCCTAATGGAGTTTATTTTATG